>JAUCMX010000014.1:20982583-21157583 GCA_033459395.1 Hemibagrus guttatus | reverse complement strand
GCAGCTCCATCACTGCTCTGGAGCAGCAGCAGGCCAAGTGCAGCTGTCCACCACTGGTGCAGAGCTGTATTGTTTCCTTTTAGCTCTGCCAAAGCCATCCTGCTAAATCACTTTAACAGCATGAGCTTTACTCGGAATGGACTCATAACAGCATAATAAGCCACAGGCTGTGGCGGCTGGAGCACATTTACAGAGAGAAATCCTTTGCCTTTCAGCTTCTCAGTATTGGATTGGGAGAGCCAGGAAATGGTCCAGTTCAGAGCCACTAATTTATTGGCTGCACTGCTGAGGATATGAGTAGGAGAATACCTGAAGTAAATACAGTGTTTGTGGAATCCAGCCACCCATGAGCATCATCATCCTTTACTGGCTGCGTGTGTAGGCAGGGGGTGGGCGGGTGTGAGGAGTGAAGCCGTTACTTTATCCGAAATGACACTTTTTTTTTTTTTTTATGCAAATTACATGTCCGCAATCCTGTTTTTCTGGTGTTTAATCACTTTGTGTACAACTCAAATGAAATTATCATCATTAATGCCAAGTGCAGAGACACAACCCTAAATCACCTCGGGAATGAACGTACGTTATTAAGAAATACGTGATGACGTGATGCAGTTGTGCGCACATTGGCGTGAGAACATGTAAATTAATGTAAGAGTGTCATGTTGTCGTATTACAGTGGCTCCGACGCGAAGACGAAGCCATCCCGGTGATGAAGTACGTGGTCAATTCCCCTGTATTAATAACACACAGATTAAAGGCATGCTTAATCTTAAAACTCTCAAGAGCTTTTAAAGTGGCACTCGCTGACATCAGACAGTGGGATGGATGCATTGGGAACATGTAATATATATCTGTTATGGAAACGGTGACAGGTGAGTGATGTGCTGTGCTAATAATCATATGTTCATGTTTTTTCCTACGTGAACACCTCTAACTGGAGCCTCAAAATCATAACCGCTTTATTCATCGTCTTTATTTCTCTCGGCAGCCACGGCCGGTTCAGATCCTAGAATCCACTTGATAATTAAAACTGAAACTTGTGCCACGTGTGCACAACAAGTAAAGCAGCAAGTCAAAAAGATATGGCATGTAAAAACTAAAAATATACTTAAAATATGATCTGCATGCTAAAGAAGGATGCAGAAACGAGTGTGTTGTGTTACCTGAAGGAAAACCTTTTCATAGACTTTTTTAAAGCTGTTGGCATCAGAGATGTGAGTGTGCTGAGAATATAAATCCAGTGTTTCCATGGAAATAAGAAATAATCATTTTGAGAAGATGGAGTACTGTGGATACTGTGGATTAATTTTAAGAAACTTTCTCAAGTGGATAAAACCATATTTTAGTTCCTTCCTGATCTTCGGTTATTATGTGTTTAGATGTTGGATTCCTCCATGTTTAGCATGCTTTCTGTTTTGGTTTATGTTTCACTGCTTCCTTACCTTCAGTATCCCTTCTCTCCTGTGCTAGTCTTCTTGTCATCCAACTGCTTTGCTACCTGAGTGTGTTCACCTGTTCGGTGTTAGTTTTTGATCGATTTCACTGAACTAGTTTATTCCCTTAATCCTATCTTCCTTTGTTTGATGTTGTCTGCCAGGGTTTTGACCATTTCTGTTCACAAAGGTAATCCTAAGGTATTAGATTTGCCCAGATACAGTGGAACGTCGACATATTTGAATCGAATTAGTTCTGAGGTGAGTTCTTAAGGTGAAAATGTGTACTGCGAAACGAATTTTCCCATGAGAAATAATGTAAATGCAGATAATCCGTTCCAGCCGCCCAAAAACATGACCAATATGACCAATACGAAGCGTATGTAAACTGTATGGCTGCTTACAAAGAACTGACCCAAACCAAGCATTCCATGTCAAGGCTCCTCACAGGAAGTTGTGCCACCAAGCTTGGGCTAAAAATAGAACAGACCACCCATTCCACCGATCTGTCAACAAAAAAACCTGCGAAAAATCACCTAGCTTTTGAACGCACGCCGAAGGCAATGCTGGTATCGTGGGTTGACTCTTTCCAAACAGCTTTCACTGACTGAAAAAAATGGCAAAATTCATAAAATTGCTTCGGTTGGCATCGTTTGACTTTCCACTGACGCAAACAAGTTTTGAACGGCTCCCGGACGTGCACACAACTTAGCCAGCATTTGTTTTGGTTCGGATCGGTTCGGTTCAGTTTGTTCGTATGCCGATGCAAAATGCTTGCAAAATTGAAATTCTTAAGGCGAAAATTAGTAAGGGATGGCATTCGTATGCTGAGGTTCCACTGTGTCTGTATTACTGAGCTGTACATTTGTCCTGACATTCTTTACACGCCGCATGTTACTCCTTGTCTGTCCGAGCTGTTTCTCTGAGTTTGTATGTAAATTGCTTGATGGTTTTCTATTGCCTGTTTTTTGTTTTTACTCACAGTTCCGATGATTCTTCTTTTGATTAAAATACAGCATTGTTTTCTGTTGAATCTTGGACACTCATGTTCTCACCTGATCCACCTGCTTACACAACTCAGGTGATCGTGATTTTTCTAGCTGTAGCAATTCATGCATATTTCATTTAAAATCACCTCAAATTAGATATTCAAGACGAATGTGCAAGATGGGTAAGACCTATTTTTTGCTCTCATTGCTCAGGCGCAATCCTTTGCAGTCATGTGAATAACCCTGGTTGCTCATTTTCGGGGGTATTATCATGATTCCACTTGTGTTTCCACGTGCAAACCGTTAATAAACCAGAGCCTATGAGCCATCTTAGCTGTTGTGCCTGTAGCATTTCATTTAGCAAGTAACCAGGCCAACCAGTGAGGTTTTATCTTACCTTTATGTCTTTTGCCGTCATACTAATGTGTGTGAACAGCCTTCCCATTGGATGAGACCCTGTTAATGCATGATTACTTAATTTACTTTCAATGTGGTCAAATCTAATTTGGGAGCATAATAATTACCTGGCAATCAGACTGTTAATGGACTGTGACGAGGTGTTGATTTAAACTGAAGAGAGCGCAGCAAGCCCTTCAGCTAGAGGATTTCAAAAGAGAATATAATGCGCCTGGAGAGTCTGGGGTTTAAACTTCACAGTAATTTGCATCTATTTGTCTAAGGAACATGAAGGATTACATGGTAGGTTATTTAGGGAGTTGAACACCTTTTATATCATCAGCCACATATGGATTTCAGTAGGAAACATCCTTGAATGGTTTAAACAGTCAAATTAGCACACTGTGCAGTTCTGTGCAGTTGGATTCGATTTAAGAATCTCAAACGGAGTTGTTGTTTTTTTTTGTTTCTGCTTCATGAATACTGGCTTAACATTAACATCAAACTGATTAATAGAATAATTCTCATCATTGGGGATTGCATCTAAGTGGTATGAATTTGGAATGGCAGTAATATTCATTCCTGGTATGTCAGAGTGACATGGTAATAATTTTGACCATTATGATTAGCCAACCTGTAAAAAAAATGGTAGTAATAATAATAATAATAATAATAATAATAATAATAATATTGACTGAACAAAGGTGAGAACATCCAAAAACTGTTCTGTGTAATTTGTCTGCTGAACTCGACACTTGGTGGCAACATTGAGATGAAAACCTGCTGTATAACACTGTAACAGAGCGAAGGTTCATAAGTGATTAGCAGTCATTGTAAAGTTGGGTCAATTAACTCAGGCTTTGAGATAAATTTGATTATTTATCAGACATTTACAAATTTCAATGCCAATGCCACGGCACAGTAATGACAGTGTGGTGTGTGTAATTTCTCTGACTCTAAATTAGCCTGAGTTGGATTCTGATGTGTGACTATGTTATCATGACCCTGTAATATAAGTCATCATACATCTTTTTTGTAAACAAATAGCAGACTTGTGACAGCTGAGGACGTTTTAGGTGTCAGCACGTTTTCTGCAGTTGTCATGGACTCTTATTTTTCTAGCTAGTGAGACTATGAGACTAGCTAGTGAGGCTATGAGATGTTTCATTTATAGCTCTGTCTTTAACAGGAAATGATGGTGCATTTGTAAGGAATAAAACACGTAGGTGGTGCGCTATCTTAGGAAATGAATCAGTGATGAAAGAGTGTGATGTCTGAGGTTGATTATGTTTCTTTAATAGCGAGTACCAGTGTTTTACTGCGTCTGCCGTACAAGTCCTTGTTACCATAGAAACCATAAATATGAGCACAAAAGCATCAACAGCACTGTGATAAACTGTAAATCCATAAGATAAGTCTGTTTGAGTGTGTAAGCATTCTTGGACTGTTTTCTGTTCTTGGTAATGAATGTTTTATTTATTATAGAAGTCACTTCTATTGTGCAAACTATAAATATCTTTCCCCGTCACTGCAGATTTGTGTCACTGATGGGCTATAGGTGGTATGGGTCATTTTTGAGAGCCCATTCGTTCTGCACTTTATAAAAACACCTGGCCAGTCGTTCCTATTTTGCACCTCTTTGCAGCACCCCGTTGACATCTCTATCTCATTTAAGGCAGTCCTCACTCGATCCTGTCCTTTTCATTTCCCCCTGCTTCACGGGTACACATGGTGGCTGTGGAAAGCCTGGCCACCTCTCACTGGAAAGCTAATTTGTTTGTTTGCTTGTGCCAAGTGATATGATTCACGGTGCCTGCTAGCATTGCATCCAGCCAGGACTGTTTACTCTGGGCTGCAGGGGCCCGAACGGGCCAAGCCCTCATCACCCACTCGTTTATTCTGCTGACAGATGGACAGTGAGCTGAAATACGGCGGCAGCGGGTTAGCGTGGGCTGAGGAGCCTAGCCGTAGGGTGTAGCCCATGGAGCATCCGTTTATACCTCGCCAACGCGGTACACAGTTATGGGGTGTTGACTCTCACTGCTTTTGACAGCCTTGCCCTGGCTAATAAAGTGTCTTAGATCATTGGATCGAGTGGGTTGTATGAGAGGAAGGTAGGTCTCGATGTGGATGGAGCCAGGGTAATGATAGACCTAACTGGGATCAGATTGGAGCCAAAGAGGACACAGGCAGGAAATGAGAGATGTACAGAAAGCTGACACTGCAGGAGCTGCATTCAGTTCACTGCAGTATGAGGTGCAGAGATTAGACAGGAGGTAGTTTGTCAAATACCCAGTACGAAGATTTTTTAATAGAACCCGGCGCTCATTCATGCAATTATCCAATCAGCCAATTATGTGGCGGTAGAGCAATACATAACAACATGCAGATACAGGGTCAGGAGCTTCAGTTAATGTTTACATCGCACATCAGAATGAGGAAAAATGGGAGCAACACACTCGCTTGTATTATCTTCAATCTTCCAGTCTTGATAATCCTGTGATTACTCTAGCCTCAGATTCCTGAGAGGAACCTGATATGGTCTTCCACTGATGCAGTCCAGCCACCTCAAGGCTGTGTGTTTGTTCTGAAATGCTTTTCAGCTGACCATGATTTAAACATTTATTGGAGTTACTGTAGACTACTTGTCCACTTGAACCACTTCGGATATTCTCATCTACAAAAGATCTTCTCATCTCGTCCTGTCGAAGTGACACCATTTCTGCACCATTCTGTGCAAACTCTCAAACATGTGCTTGAAAATCTCAGGGCATAAGCAGTTTCTGTAAAAAAAAAAAAAAAAAAAAACACAGCACAGCTGCATCGACATTGTATTCCTAATAAAGTGGTCAGTGAATGCATAATTGCCCTGCTGCTATTATGCTTTCTTGCTTGATAAAGGTCTCCATGGTGTGTTTATATGCAGACAGTTCACCGGTGATGTTTAAATGAGTTCCTGCCCCTGAAGGCCACAGGCTACGTGTGTGCCGAGGAGTGGGCAGAGCATATGAAAGGCATCTATCACACGCTCAGTCTTGACCCTGAGGGAGGGCCTGAACTGGCAACAGGGCCACCGCAGGTGTTTGATGAATAGGCTCTCTGTTAGCCTGTTTTGCTCATCGCTCTCTCAGGCCTGTTAGCATTAGCATCGATCTACTCTGACTGATTAAGAATTGGGACATGTTCAGTGTTAAGCACACATTGTTCCAGAGATAGAGAGCACGATTTACTGACGTCACCATCTACCGTCACGCATCTCTCTAACTAGAAACAGTAACATTTTCAGTTTTTAATCATGTTTCAGCTCTTGTTGCAGAAATCTCTGCTTGTTCAGATAGAGCCAGGGTTCTTAGCATTTTTTGCCAGCTGAACCTCTTCAACGAAATTTGCCTTAAGCACCCCCTCTGCAGGCTGAAGCTAAGTGAATCTTGTTGGTGCAATCTTTTAGTCATCAGTGATTGCAAGAGTGCTCTCTGTACAACCAAAGGGGTGGAACTGGATCTGTTACAACTTCTATACATCTAAACCTTTCCCTAACATTAAATCACACTTCTCCAGACAGAATCACACTCCATCACCTGGACAATAGCTTGACTCCTCCCAGGTAGGAGGGGTCAGACCAGGTCTGACTCCACCCCATGGTGGATTTTTTGGTTTTGCAGCAAGAGGTACTTTTCATGCAGTCTAAAGTTAAAGCAACATTATCCTAAAATATCCTACAAGATTTTATGGACAGATTTTGTTCCTGTATGTCCTTTTAAGACATTTGCAATGCTGCTGCAATTCCTCCATGAATGACGGACAAGTCCGTTGGCAGCTGCATCTCAGGGTCAGTGTGTGTTTGTCACTTCACTGTCGCATGACCAGACATTTCAGCAAAAATCTCATTCAGAAATCTTCACTGCACCCGATCCTGCCTGACAGTCCCACCCACACACAGCCTCTGCCCCCACCTAAATATGCCATACTCCACCACCTTCACTCACTGCTCTGCAGGGTGCACACACACACACACACCCCCACACCCACACACACTTACACACACAAATAATAGCGCAGGAGGTGCACCTGGAGAAAACACAAGCCATACACACAATCCACTCAGCTGCATTGACATTAATTGAGACAATTTTCTATCAGTACGCCTGGAGATTATCTTTAATTATGATTAACGGCGACTTAATGTTTTGATAGCTTTCTCTGGGTTTTTTTTGCCATTCACTTTCAAGCTTCCTTTTGTAGCTTGTAATTATTTAGATGTGTTTAAACCAGCTATTAGTAGGACAATGCATCGGCTGTGATGGAGATAACTCTGATGAACACAATTATCAGAAATGCTGTGATAAACGCAGCCATTTGGATTTCCTCTTATTATTGAAACAAGTGCCAGAATAATGTGTGCTGATGTATTTCACATGTTTCAGTGCACCGCTGTTGCGTACGCCTTACCTTCATGCTCCCAAATCCTTGATATCTGATTTCCTTCATACTTCAGCCTGAGTTACACATCCTGAGCTTTTCAGGTGTGTTTGCTGCATTGTTTGCATTTGCTCATTGCTACAGTGGTAGAGACTCTGCACCAGGGTGTGTACATTAACGATATAGAGCTTGAATGACATTACGTTTAGCTGATAATATCCGAAGATATCGAAGCTGGAGATGAACTTTTTATCATTGTACCACTCGCAAACTACAATGTTCTTTAAATGTTTTATTCTATTCATTCTATTTTTATTCTATTTTATTACTAAAGTCAATTTATCGATCACAACTTGGATTTATTCGTTAATTCTTAAATCATTTCTAAAATGACATAGATGTTTTCCCACCATTTCCATGCTCTAGGCTACTTTGTGGGGGTAAATATTTACAGAGGCATGGTATGCACTGCCCCTTTGCCTGTTTACAGCTAAAAACAGACTGGAAGCTGATCAGCTTCAGGTTGTGTGTAACCGTATCCAGGGGAAATGGTGAGTAACATCATGCACACAGTATACACACCGCTGTTTAAGAGGATTTTACAGTGTGTGATAAGACTGCAGATGGCATTACTGCTCTGCATTAAGACACAAGATGGGAAGTGCATGAGCGAAGGCTGACTTAATCTCCCAGAATTCAAGTTCTTTTGCTGTTAATTGTTTGGGTTTTGTTTTTGTTTTTGTTTTTTCAGTTGTACAATAATTGCCAAGGATTATGTAGAGTATAATGTAAGTTTTTTAAGGTTTCATTTTTTCATTTTTTTTAGGTGTACTCCAGGTTTAGGGGTTGATACCCACCTCTGCTGTGTGTGTGTGTGTGTGTGTGTGTGTGTGTGTGTGTGTGTGTGTGTGTGTGTGTGTGTGTGTGTGTGGATTTTGCTTGTTCTCCCAGAGGTTTCCTCCAGGGTCTCTGGTTTCCTCAGCAGTCCAGAGACCTGCCTTGTAGGCTGACTGGCATCTCTAAATCATCTCTAGAGTGTGAAGGGATGTGTGTGTGTGTGTGTGTGTGTGTGTGTGTGTGTGTGTGTGTGTGTGTGTGTGTGTGTGGTGTGTGTGTGTGTGCTGCTTTTGCTTGTTTTCCCAGAGGCTTCCTCCAGGTTCTCTGGTTTTCTCCACCAGTCTTAAGTACTGCCTTGTAGGCTGACTGGCATCTCTAAATCATTTCTTGTGTGTGAATAGGTGTGTGTGTGTGTGTGTGTGTGTGTGTGTGTGTGTGTGTGTGTGTGTGATTGTGCCCTGCAATAGACTGGCATCATGTCCAGGATGTACCCTGCCTTGTGCCTCGAGTCTTCTAGGAAAGTTTCCAGTTTCCCACAAACCAGTAGGATGAATGATTTTACCTGTAAATATCTTTTGATTATTTTGTATTATGGGTTCTAGTGAGTAACTGAAATCAAGGGCAGTTTCTGTCAGAATTGCAGCCACACATTCAAAGGCCTGGCTTTTGCTCTAGGGACTTCACATTTCATGTAATAGGAAGAAGTATTTCTGTCACATGTGGCTGGGTTTACTTCTAGTGGCACCTGGACCTCTGTTCACACACACACACACACACACATTCTTGTACCACCCATGATGATTGATGAGACAACCTTGGCCACCTCGGCACCATGTGGGAAAGGCTTTGGCACATATGAGCCCGAGCATTTTCTGCATCTCAGGCCAGTCAGCTCCTGCCACTTTTAATGAATGATCAATACGATCACTGTCCACCCTTCAAGCCAACTGGAAATTGAATTCATCTAAGCAGTCCAGCTTACACGATGACGCTTGTTCATTTGTGCCTACCGTCCTGTTCCTCGTCTTTAGAAACTCTCCAGGATTGTTATCAAGCTGTCGATTCGCTCACGGTGCCAATTCACAGCCAGACACCAAAATAAGCATGAAAAACATTGCATTATTTTTTATTATTTAGATACAGTTGTCTGCTGATCGAGGAAGAGAAGAAGCTTTTACTTCTTTATTATGTATGATTCAAGAATTCCTGCTGATAAGAGGATGGTTAATTCGTTTAATTGCAACACCAAAAGCAGATATTAAGTGTTTTCCCCACGCTTGCAGTTTGACACATTTCATTGTAAATTCAGGAGCAAGATTTATTGCGAAATGTTCCAGTTCCGTCCTCTAGTTCCCTTCAAAGAATTCCAATCCACATTCATTTCTCGGAAATATCGTATATAAATATTCCACCATGATGTGACTGAACCTTGCTTCAAAGTGTTATTCCTTTAATCGACTGATCATAAGGTGCTGGCTTCCTCCTTCATATACAGGAGAATGGAATTAACCTCACACCCTCTCTTGCTTCTTCCTGTTATCACAGCCAAGCCTGTATTTGCCCCGAACATGCCACTTCCTCTTTGCCCCCTTAATAGCATTGTGAGGTGGCGCGGTTGTAAGGCGAATTAAATCAAGCAGATATCTCAACCGCAGGCCATTAGTTCCAGAGAAGGCAGGCATCAAGAGTAATTATGCCAAAACTGCCATTATTAATGCGACTGCTTCATCCCCGGAGGCCACTGCACCAATGTCTCGGTTCGAAAAGCATAGGATGCCAGAGAGCAAAAATGATGTCTTTCCCGCTTTTACGTACCCCATTACGTTGTTGGTTTTCCTCGAAAATGACACAGTGCTTGAAAATGCGGGGGATAAAAATAAATGGCTCAACGGAAAAAAACACGATGATCTTCGACAGAAGCCCAGGAGGTCATGAGAGATTAGCTGTTATAAAATTAAATTCAAAAGTTCTGGAGGGGATTTGAATTAATTCCTGCTTACTCTAGTATTTAATAAAATGGCAAAATAGACAGTTTGTATTGTATTGCTCCTGTATTTATTTTGGCGTGCACTATTGTGAGAAAGCACTTTCAGCCTGTGTGTATGAAAGAGGATAGGATTTAACATTAGCCCGCTGTTATATGGTAAGTTGTTGAAATTGTGGAGCGGGTGGAAAGGGAGATGATTGGCGCTTTGCTCCCCTGTGAGTTCCCCATCATGTTCTCTGCATGCTGTTTGAACTTTGGGCAGCGAGTCAGTTGGCAGGCTGTGGAGAGAGAGGATGGCCGGCAGTAACGGCTGCCAGGAAACAGATGGTTAAACTCAGGGATGCCTCACACAATGTCCCAGTTCACACAGATACCATCGTTCCTTATCGTGATGAGCCACCCCCGGGCAGGCAGATTGATTAATACTAGTCTTTCATCTTGGAGAACCCTCATGAAGATAACATCAACGCTGTGGTGGGTGTCCCTGATCTGCTGACCCGACAGTGGATGGCAACTCTTATAAATGGCTACTTCTATAATTTCCCTGCCTTCTTTACTCTTTTATGGCTATCGCTGCTCCAGTTTCTTATAGTTTGCATACCATAGCCCTGTTAATTAATGTAATGTGACAGTAGCGCAGGCTAGAATTCAAATCAAAGGTTTATAGTAGTGCACTCTTTTTTAAAGCATTTTTATTTCTCTACCTGGTGCTAGTCCTATTCCCTGGTGGTCCAGCGCAAGGATCCCGCGTTCTCATTGCCACAGCCTGGGTTCGATTCCCGAGCAAGATGTTAACCCAGCTGCCGAAAAGTTAACTTCTTGGATAAATTGGGAGGGATATGTCCAGAAGGGCATTTGGCATAAACCCTGTGCTAAATCAATTATCTGCTGTTGTGACCCTGAAGAGGGTGCAGCTGAAACAACAACATTATTTCTACACCTACAGCTCATAATGCGGTGTTATTTAACAAAGAAACTTGTATAATTGTTGATATGGTCAGATTTTCTGTTTATTTAATTGTTATGGGAGGAGTCTGCAGTGTTAGTGCTTTGTAACAGTCAGAGGTAAAGCTGTAATTTTTCCATCATTTAAAAAAAAAACCATTAAACACTGTCTGGTGAGAGCAAAGACAGTTTGTGGAGGTGCTGCTGCTGGGCTGGGAGTCTGGGGGAACAAGCAGTCACCTGGTGGAGACTTTCATTATCTCTGGTCTTGCTGGTCAAGAGCTCATGAAACTATAAACAGCTGCAGGTTAATTACATAAATGATACTTGGTAAACGTTAAGAACAGAAAGTGAACGAAGCGTAGAAGTGATGAACTGTGAGATTTTCTTCAACTTGTGAATACGGGTGTTTAGTGCGTAGCTGCATGACTGTGAACGTGGAAGTAATGAGCGTTCTGTTAGGTCACGGTGCGTGCTGTTAAATGGAGTTCATGGATTGTGATGTGGAGCATGTGGATTGCTGTGTGGTGACACACTTTATAGCTCTCTCATCATTGCACCACAATATCAAACATTAAACTTTAAAGAGATAAATGACTTAATCAATAATAACAAATACACCGATCAGGCATAACACTCTGACCACCTGCCTAATTGTGTTGTTCCCCCTTTTGTTGCCAGAACAGCCCTGACCCGTCATACACTGTGTATTCTGACACCTTTCTATCAGAACCAGCATTATCTTCTTCAGCAATTTGAGCAACAGTAGCTCATCTGTTGGATCGGACCACACGGGCCGGCCTTCGCTCCCCACGTGCATCAGTGTGCCTCAGCCGCCCATGACCCTGTCTCCGGTTCACCACTGTTCCTTCCTTAGACCACTTTTGATAGATACTGACCACTGCAGACCGGGAACACCCCACAAGAGCTGCAGTTTTGGAGATGTTCTGATCCAGTGGTCTAGCCATCACAATTTGGCCCTTCGTCAAACTCGCTCAAATCCTTACGCTTGTCCATTTTTCCTGCTTCTAACACATCAACTTTGAGGACAAAATGTTCACTTGCTGCCTAATATATGTTATATATGTATATGCTATATATGTTATTAGAAAATCATCAAATTGGTCATGGCTTGGTATTTCGTGTGCATTTATTCCTTACTTCTTTCCCTTTTTCCTTTTAAAGCATTACTACGCTAGGCAACCTATAGATCCCCTACAGCTGATTCGTGTGGCTAATTGAATTTGAAAGACTTCACATAAAATTACTACACAGCTGTGAGTCTGTGAGAATGTATGAGGAAGAGGGCAGATATCGCTTTGCTGTAGGCGTGTCTCAGAGGACATACGTGTCAAGCTTTAGCCTCCTTGGGTTGTTAGATGTTGTATGATAAGGAAGTGCCGGCTGGTGGGTGGGAATTGGCAGGTGAGTAAATTGGAGGGGGAAAAAATCTAAATCCTGACTAGAGAATGTTCAAAGCCACGCAAGACATTTCACCTGGTCTCAAGGTTATCTGTTATGTATCTCAGGCACTTGGTGTGAAGAGGAATGAGAATCGACTAGAGCTGTGCAGCCACCCCCACTCTCTTTAACCAGGGGTAAATCTCAATGAGTGGAACTTCATGTTCATTTTAACTTTGTGGCTAACTGCAGCCTTTAGCCGCGCCAGACAGCCAGGATTTACACGCTGTGGATGCGTGTGCTGTGAAAAGGAATCGCCTCTCCCCTCTCGTGTGCACCACTCCTCAATCAGCCTTGGCTCACTAGCGATGGTCCGCTCCCTCTTTTCCTCTCTGTGGCTGAGTAATGGCCCGCTTATCCCCTCCTGTCACCATGAAAGGTGGCACTGCCTCCATTCTGTTCTGCTTTTCTTTTTTTTTTTTAGCACACCCTTTCAACCCGCGAGGCAATCCCAACTGAGATCTCTATCCTGGTTGATTTATCTGATGTATGGGGTTGCACAGAGTCAATCTTTCTCTCTATTCAATTCTTTTTCTCTCCCGCACTTTATCTTTTAGACTTCTTGACTGTTATTTGAACCAAGCTGCATTGTTTGCATTAACATGTGCCTGCCTCAGATTGTATTTAAACACACTACTAGTTGTTAGGTTCTACTGGAATAAGACGGTCTATCACATCTAATTTCCTTCGAAAAGGATTTGCACTATGGTTTTAAGATTTGGGCTGCTACCAAATCTGGGGTAAATTATTCTTTCATGATGGAGGACCAAGTGATGCTGTCTTGGTCACAAGAGTTGGAGGCTGCATCTGAACCATGTGAACGTTGCCAGCTCTACATACTATAACAATTTGATTTAGTATCCTCATAATCCTCAGAGACTGATTTTACCCTACACAGTTCTGCTAATTCTGGATGCACTACACTGCAGTCTTAGTGTCTTTACCGTCACTAACATTAGCTCTGATTTGTTGGCTTGGGTGTTTTGCAAGCCCTTGTATCTGATACTTTTTTCCTGTTGGCTTGTCTCTGTGTCTGCCTGTGTGCTTATGCGCTGTGTTGCCAGCCTCCTCCACCTCCCTCCCCTCTCCCTCTCCCTCTCCCTCTCTCTCTCTCTCTCTCTCTCTCTCCTCTCTCTCTCTCTCTCTCTCTCTCAGACACACTACGCTGCTCTCTTTCCCCTCTTCTTTCTCTCTCATGCCGTGATAGTCATTGCTTATGGTTTAGGAAGGAGGACTCTGTGTCCTGGTCTGAATGTCCATGGAGAACAGCCAAGAGTCGGTGTTTCGGCGCTCCCTGTTCACAGTCCTGGCCATCCTGGTATTACATCCATCAAGGATTTACGTTGGAGGAAAGGAAGATGTGTTATCTGGCAGTTTCTGATTCTAATTAGCCTGTAAAAACCTGTGCAACATCAGCAAGCAGTTTTCCAGCCATCTTCACTTCCCTCTCCTCTGGGAATCATCACTGTCCTAGGGAGTGTGTCCGTTTCTAGGAGAAGAGAGGAGAGAGAGCAGGGAACAGGAAGGAGAGAAGCGAGGGGGATGGAAAGCAGCGCTAATCAATACAGAGTGCGCGTCAGCGGCTGAGAGAGAAGAGACGGGGAGAGAGGGAAAGAGAGAGAGAGAGAGAGAGAGAGAGAGACTCTCGGCTGCTTACGGTGAACGCTCCGTCGCTTGTCTCGGCACTTGCTCTCTTGCTACAGCTCAGGCTCCGGAAGGTGAGAGCCTCGAGGAGGAGTGTTATTTCAGATACCAGCGCATTCTAGGACTCATGGGGAGCTTGCATTTATTTATTTATTTACTGATTTTTCCCACTGCCGCGCTGCAGCAGATTTCTCTCTCTCCATCTGCCGCTTTTTGTCTCCATCAGAGTTCGCCTTCCTGCTGCCCTTCTTTGTCATCCCATGTCGTTTTTCTTCCTTCCTAGCTTTCTTTGCTTTTCTTTCTTTATATCTTGGCATCTTTGTAGAATAATCCATTTTTCCTCCTGGGATGTTTCTTATCACTTCCTCTGCAGTGGAGGGGCCGCCCTCTGAGGGAGAGTGGTCTTAACAGAGCGTAAGCTCTACCTGAAGCTGGAAGAGAGAGAACGGAGAAAGGGAGAGATTCACCTGGAGCACTTTTTCTTTGCTCAATTAAGCCGATTTTAATGTTCTTATGCATTAATTAATGGCTGTTGTAGTTTTCATGTGAAAGCCTGTGGGAATTGCCTTTACAGATGTTTATGATTCTGGTAAGATTGCATAGTTTTGTTTGATTGCAGAGAAACTGCCCTGAATTTTTTTCTCTTTTTAATTATTTGGGAATTGAACCAAGAAAAATTAGCCAAGAAGGACAGCAACAGATTTGTTTCCCACTGGATTCTGAAGTCAGACTTAAAAGACACAGAGGAGCTTTTTTTTTCCAATGGTTTTTTGGCTCTTTGGAAACCTACCGCAAAAGCGTTGAAGGTTTTTTGTTTTTTTGTTTTTTTTGGTGTCCATCACACCATTTTTGCTGAGCTGTTTACCTGTCCTGTGGATAATGGCCGACATGGGCTTCCCTCTCTGAGATGTCTCCTGTGCAGCAGCTGGGACAAATGGGAGGTGGCAGGGTCTGGTGTGGTACTTCCTGCCCTAAGTTGGAGGTGCTGCTGCTGGGCTGGGAGTGTGGGGGAACAGGTTTAATGGGTCTTGGCACCTGGTGGAGGCTTGCATTATCTTTGGTCCTTCTAGTCTCCTTGCCAGACAGAACAGCCAATGCTCGCGTGTCTTCCAGTCTGAGCACCACACACCATGTCCACCACTTCCATAACAAGCATGGGACTGTACCCATCGCCATCAACAGGATGCCCTTCCTCACAAGAGGAGGCCACGGTAAGTCCTCATCCCACGTCGTGTCCTCACCATCTTCTCATCTCAGTTTTGTATTGCACTGATACAATTCAAGCAATTTTATTAGGTTCCAGCTCTTGCTGTTGAGATCACTTCTTACTTTGGTATTTGCAGATTGGTATCATGGCGTTCTGCAGCACTCCATGCGCTCTGCACACATGCTTTGATCCTTGTCTCTATTCCACTCTTTATAGATCGCATTGGGAGGGGTCTCTGACTCTCTCTTTGCTTTGCTGCAGATCTACTAGAGAGACAGATATGAAGATGAGCTATCCTTGTCAGTACTTTCACATCTTACGTCAGTCAGAGCTCGCTGTATGATAGAGATATAGAGGCTGTGGACAACCTGTCTCCAATGCAGCTCTGTCATTTGCAGTATCTGCTTTCATTGTGTATGATGGTGAATGTATAGTATGGTATGAATGGGTTAAACCTTATTTTTATCGTGTGGAATTAGTGTATGTAGACAGCCAGTTATGTAAGAGAACCTCATTTGGAAAACTTAGGCATTTTTAGAGTTGACAAGATCTATTCTTGGTCACAAGGGGGTTTAGCTGCATCTGGATCTTGTGACTGTTGCCAGCTCTACATCCACTGTAAAACTGGAGGATCTCCAAAATCTTTTGAGATTTCCCAAAGCCTTTGAGATGAAAGTACTCTTCAGAGCTGCTTGACTATAACAAAAATGGTATATTAACTGTCACTGGACAAGATGCAAATGCTGTTTACTTTCAGCATTTCCAAAAGCTGTTAGTCTATTGAATAATTACAAAATAGCAACCCACATCAGCAAACATTGCAGCATTACCACTCTGTTAATGAAGTACCCTCTTATGTCATTTTTTATGGAAACATGCCTTTGACTATATACAGTACATGTCCATTCACATACTTGGGGCGGTTCTGGGTTACTGATTGGTATGTTAAGAGCTCAAATACAAGCATTGCACATGTATAATCACAATAAAAGTCAGGAGCATAAGTTCTGCATCTCGTCACAAAGGTCCATGGCAAATGGTAAAGCGAGCATGATTTTGAGCTCTCTCTCTCTCTCTCTCTCTCTCTCTCTCTCTCTTTCTCTCTCCCTCTCTCTCTCTCTCTCTCTCTCTCTCTCTCTCTCTCTCTCTCTCTCTCTCTCTCTCTCTCTCTCTCTTCCTCTCTCTCTCTCTGCCAATACAGATTGTTGAACTTTTTTAGGGAATCATGACTCTACAGTGAAACACCCAAATGGCAAAGCAGAATCCAGTCTATGGATATTTAACAAGGGCTTTCAACAGTCGGATGGCCTTATTTGAGCCTTTGATTAAACTCGCTAAATAAATATTTAAAGAACAGCTTTTATCTCTGAGGGCACAACAGCACAAGCCCCCAAATAGATGCCCCTTAGCACACTGGGGTCAGCCAAAATGTTTGTTGATGCTGTTGACCATTCAGAGCTTTAAAGAAAGTAATGGATGGTATATAGTAGTAATCAAGATGTCCTTTCCATTGGAGAGCTCACCCCTGGGGTGTAGTCATAAATGAGCATGGTGAATGGTGTGTTTGAACCCTAGCTAAGCCACGGTATTAAACAAAGGATGTGATTCTGCACAGTCAGCACCACATCTTTCAGCCTCCATTTTTTCATTGGATTTGCAATTGTCGCTCTCACTACATATCTAGATCCATCTCGACATTAATCTTGTCTAGACCAGCCATTTATCTGCTGCGGAAGGTCTAGTATCCTTACCACACAAAAGAAAGTCTGAGTTTAATGCCTTCATTATTAGGAAATGACGTGTTACTGTTTATTACTTTGTAACTATTACAGGATCTCTTACAGGATGGTCGCAATCTCGCAGCATTTAACCCTGCTAATGTTCTGGCTCGGATACTCAATTGACAGATTCAGTGTCAATTGCAGTTGATAGGGTGTAGCCTTTCAATTTCACTTGTTCATTTAATTATGTTGTAATATAGGTTGTCCCCAGCTGCAAATAGCAGATAATAATCCCTGTTCTTTTTAGACACACCCATCAAATTATTCTGTTTGTCCATTTGGATCATTTTAGAATGAAATCCTTTTCAGTATGCATGAGATGAACGTTTAATCCATGCAAATTGCAGGATATCTGGCCACCATCTTTAAACGTGTCAGCCCTATTACAAGAGAATCAGCCTCCAAACCATTCACCCTTATTGACCAATTTGCTAAATTCAATCAGTCCTCACCCTCCACACATGCCATTCAACCAAGTGGCAGGAAATTGATGGAATTGATATGTAGATTAGAGGTATTGTGGTGGTCTGGGAGATCTGAAGGAGTCTTGAGTGATGAAGGAATGGGATTTGATTTGCGAGGAGGAAATGTGTGTCAAACCTCGTGTCACTCATAGTTCTGACATTTACATCATGTGACAAATGTCTCGTCAATCATAGGCTTTCAAAGAGACCTTCTATCTGACAGCCACAGGCTACACAGTGGGCCTACAGATCATGTCTTGTATCTTGTTTATGTATAAAATAAAGGTTTGCCAGAATCTTTTAAGGAAATTTGAAAATCTGCTATGAAATAAGACATCAGTATCAATTACATACCATGCAGTTTAACTGCCAACTATTAAGGGACTGGGGTCACCTCCAGAATTATTGCAAGCTTTAAGGGATTGGACATAAATGTTCATTCATTCAGTCATTCATCTTCAGTAACTGCTTTATCCTGGTCAGGGTCGCAGTGGATCCAGAGATGGATGCAAGGCGGGAAAAACACCCAGATTTCCACTCAAGAACCGAGGAGATATCAAGAATTAATTAGCTTTTTCTCTCAAAAAACACATGTTTAAAAAAATACTGAAATATTATATATTTTTTAAACATTTCGCTGTCAGTATCCAACAACCTGGTGGCTACCACAATCCTAATGGATATAAAAATACATAAACAGATGAAAATACCATTAGGATTCAATTGTAGACATAATATATGCATATATATATACTTCTGAAAGGGTCTCTATTGTTGTTAGACAACACAGAAAGTGTCTCAGCTCTTTAATCCTCTTTAGGGAAATCTTCACCGAATATTAATTGTGTTTTAAAAGTAGGAGGATTGCAGGGGAAAAAGAAAACTTTGCTACTTAAGAAAACATTTGAAATAATACACGGTTA
The DNA here is from genome assembly GCA_033459395.1 of Hemibagrus guttatus. Lineage (NCBI taxonomy): Eukaryota > Metazoa > Chordata > Actinopteri > Siluriformes > Bagridae > Hemibagrus > Hemibagrus guttatus. The sequence goes on along the minus strand of JAUCMX010000014.1, from coordinate 21,139,097 downwards.
TGAATTGCATGGTGTTAGTAGGGTGCCAATATTTTTGTTATACTCTGTACAGTACTTTAATCAAAATGCCTTTCTGGACCTACATTATTACTGACTTTAATTTACTTCACAGCATTTTTAATAAATCATATATTTGTAGCTACAAATAGCCCTTCACTTGCAGTGATTATGTTACATAAATCACAGAAAATGTCGCTGCTGAAAGTTAGGACTTTGTTGAATTAATTTGCAGCTGACGAATCGCAGGTGTTCACCCAACCTGAGAAATCCATTAACCATGTGCAGCACCGGTGGCTCGTACACAGGGGCAGGTGGGGCAGAGCTCGACCGTGTAGAGTACATCAGACATTCAACAAGTGTTGAGCTTCATGAAATCCTTATTCTCTCCTCCATTTTCCGTTCTGTTGACGCAATAATTAATTACCTCTTGTTGAGTTACCAACAGTTGATATTTGGCTAGTGATTTTGTGGTAAGTTGGTAAGAGACAAAATTTTATTGATTTGCCTTTCTAGATATTGTGCAATCATGGTGCCTCGATTAGCCAAGTATAATTATGACTGTGATTATGATTGTGTCTACTGGACGGAAATTAGAACAGAGGCCTGTTGAAACAAGATAGTGAATGAAATGACCTCTTCTGTGTTTGACTCACACGTTGTGACAGTAGTGGACCACAAAACAGTTGAATTTCTTGTCCCAAAAGTCCGCCGTTTTATTCCATAGTTACCCCATAGACATGATTAGCATATTTGATCTACGCTCTTATCAAGCCTGTTACTGTGTCTTTGGTGTGTATTTTTTTTGAACAAGCAGAAAACATCCTAATTTTACAAATCTAATGCTTGAATTCAATAAAGCCGTGGGGGAAAAATTGAAATGTGGAAAATCAAAACAAGGCAAATTAAATGGTAAGTGGCACAGTTATGTCAGAGATGTTCAGCTGGATCATCTAAAGGAGGTGTAGTGTTTGACTTTTTGTGAGGCTGCTCGGTTGTGTGGGGGCGCTGGCTTTTAGAGCAGACTGCATTTTTCTGTTCTCGCTTATAAATTGGTGATACTTTGATCAAATTTATGCACGTCTTGTTGATTTATCTGTAGAGATTCACTAGATAGTAGCCGAGTGCATACATCGAGTGCGGTTGCCCCGGAACCTAATTCCGTTTGAGGATATGTCATTATTAATGTTGTCCTGCCCCACCAACATTTGTGATGTACTGACTGTGCTGCAGATCATTAATCAGTGCTGTAATAATTAATAATTACAATCAGAGTTTTGATCAGAATAACTGAAAAGTGTAAGTAGCCCTGCAGTTTACTTGCCATTTGTTGAAGGATCTCCTCCTTGCACTTTGACCTTTATACTGTTTTGTTCATTAATAATCCAGCCACCCTGAATGTCTGTGCTTGTCAAGATCTTCCTTCAGTTTCTGGCTTTTTGTTGTGTTCTGACCGCTGAGAGCAGCTTTTCAGGCAGGTTGTGCTCGTCTTGACCTCCTCCTGACCTGCAGATTCATCCATGTTCGGCTGACTTTTTGCAGCAATCTCTGAGCACTCGCCTGCAACAGTGTGCATCATATCTCTGTCTCTGTCTTGTTCTCTCTCTCTCGCTATGTGTCACCATTTTGTTTGCAGGAGTAGCCCCTCCCTTTCACTTATACCCAGTGGTCCGTGCGCTGATGCAGGCGAGATGTTTGACAAGCAGCGGGTCCTGTTTGTTCACTCATGTCAGCCTGTGCATGTTGATTTGCATTTTCCCAGCCATTGCCATACAAAGCAGGTGTGCAGCCTCTCTCATTCACTGTCCTCATCACACACTAGTCCTTTCCAAGCCTTGAAGGACACACCATGATCTATACTGGGCACTGTGCCACGCTCTCCCTTAATGCCAGGCTCCATGGCCATGATGGATGAAGGCTACATTGGCGCAGCGGGATCCACCCTTGTTGCCGAGCAGTGAGCACGCTATAGATTAGACATTATCTGTGCCTCCTCACACCAGTGAAATGCGAATCCTATTACTGCTGCCAAACTGGGCTCGCTACGTCCACCGCTCAGGGGGTGGCAGAAGAAAGAAACAGGAGTAATTGATCGGCAGGAGAAAATGGTGCGTTATGTCTGACTGCTTCATTGTTTGCTCACAGAGACTTGAATACGGAGCTGTAATGAGGGAGCACTTAACCTTGACCTTTGCATTCTCTGAACTCTACTGTTGGGCCTGCAAGCATTTTCGACAATATAGATCCTCAAGAAAAGAAATAACTGGATCTAGGGCTGTTGATGTGACGCGGTATATTACCTCCAGCGTTCATAAAGAGCTAATGGATAACATATAGCCAAGAAGGAAACATGGAAGAATGTGAATCCTGGAAGTGCAAAACTATTGAGAAAGATAGTGACTAGTTTTCTGATTAACCCTGATTCAAGTTAACTGTGTTAGTTGGTGGAACTGTGATTAACATTTCATGACCTCAATATTATGGTTCTATCTGGAATTTTGGTTGAAAATGAGACAGCCATATGAACTTCATTATACTTTATAACATCATTGTACCTCTGTGGTGGTGTTTTGGGCAACTGGCTCCAAGTCGACATTGAATTTTCTACAGATGAATCCTTCAGTACTTATGAATCCATTTCCAGTAAAAAGTTTTGTTTCCATGTTTATTTTCATGACTCCTGTTGTTCCACCGAGGGAGCGATGTTGACTAGGTCCGAGTGGAGGTATATAGACAGAGAAATTTGTCATTTTTACTGCTGAACTTCAAATTTAGCATTAAATATAGCTGACCTGACATATCCAATTCCTTATAAGGCATGTTTGCTATATGTTCAAATGCTAAAAGTAGACTTACAGAGTAAACTGAGAAAATTAAGACTTATTGTTATTAATGTGGTCTTAATAGGCTTCAAATATTTATCCCATTAATTAGTAATTTGATGTGAGTAAGAGATAATAAGGAACAGCCACACATAAGCTTATTAAACCAAATAGCATTTGTTCTTACAGGATAAAATGGTGCTAGCTGTTCTGGCCTCTTTTTAAAAACATACCTTCAAGATTTTATATTTTGATCACATAAATGTTCATTTAGAGGAGTTTTACTAGCTGGAATATTGAAACTTTAACATCTCTAAACAGCTTCTCACCCAGATAGAACCTTAAAATACCAAAGTCATGAGTTTTGTTTCTTATTTCTGCTAACCCCTTTAAGAGAAGGCACCAAAATAGCATTGGCAGTATCAGCATTTCATCTCCTACCTATACTCCCACATTACCCAGTCCTAGATTGTATCTAGCAGGCAATTTCAAGGTGTGTGCTGTAAGCACTGGATAGGAAGGGCTCCTAAACGCTCATTATGTGTACAGCATTAGCAGCACACTGTAGCCACATTTCCAGGCGTAATGTTGTTGACGTTCCCTGTGTGCCTCCTCGCTGATTACCCTCTGGGATGTTGGCTCTGAATGTGACACCGAGCAGATAGAGGAAGCCATGTGCTTTCGCTGAGGACTGCACCCGGAGGTCTCGGTAACGCGGAAGATCAGTGCTGTGAGGGTTGAAATCGTGCTCATGGTGCCTGGGCAACTTTTTATACAAGTGCAGAAAGATCAGGATCAGCCATGACCAAACTATTCATGAGCAGTGACTCGAAGCGGTTTTGTAAAGCCTGCAGACTACATTGATGTTTTTATTTATTTAGCCTGTTTACATCCTAGCTCCAACACTTCTATTAATTTTATAACTATTTATTAATAATAATAATAATAATAATAATAATTGTTCACTTTTATGACCTAATAAAATGATTCATCATCCTCTATGTGTCACACTCCAACTGAAATGAATTTATCTAATTAGATTTGTTATAGTTATATGACTAAAGGAGCAATTCTTCAAATAATTATCATTTATCAGCGCATATTTCTGTAAAATTTTGTTGAAACATCTTGTTTTAATCAGTTTAGGGAAATTAACAAGCTACTTCTTTATGAGGAATGCGGCGCTGTAAAAGATGCAAGTGGTATGGTTTTTAATTGGGCCTGTGTGTGTAACGATAACAGGGTTTTAAAAACATCCAGCTAATGTGAATCTCTTCAAGGCTATTAGCTACAAAGACCACAGTAAACAATTTGACTCATTTCATTCAGCAAACACTTTATTGTTTTAGACACTGAGCCTCAGAATGTATTTTTATATTTCACAGCTAACAAACAGCAGTCAAGAGTTCCTTTATTTTTGTAAATAACTAGGTCAATTAGAGACAGATTGCATTTAAAAGGAGCTAAATGCAGGAACATGGTGTCTTTTTTACTGTTAATACTGTTTACTGTTATTAGTATTAGCTTGTGTAGAGAGAAATAGCTCCATGAGTAAAAGGATATTTCTCACTCATTCACTCACTCAATCATTCTTTTACTCACTCGTCCATGTGTTCAGTCACCCTCTCACTCTGTCAATTATTTACTCATTCACTCACTCACTTACTCACCCATTCACTCACTCACTCACTCACTCACTCACTTATTCACTCACTCACCCATTCACTCACTCACCCATTCACTCACTCACCCATTCACTCACTCACTCACCCATTCACTCACTCATCCATTCACTCACTCACCCATTCACTCACTTACTCACCCATTCACTCACTCATCCATTTACTCACTCACTCACTCACCCATTTACTCACTCACCCATTCACTCACTCACTCACCCATTCACTCACTCATCCATTCACTCACTCACCCATTCACTCACTCATTTACCCATTCATTCACTCACTCACCCATTCATTCACTCACTCACTTATTCACTCACTCATTTATTCACACACACACTTATTCACTCACTCACCCTTTCATTCACAGACTCACTCACCCATTCACTCACTTACTCACTCACTTATTCACTCATTCATTTATTCACTCACACACTTATTCACTCACTCACCCATTCTCTCACTTTCTCACTCACTCACACACTCATCCATTCACTCACTCTCTCACTCACTCACTCACCCACTCACTCATCCATTCACTCATTCTCTCACTCACTCACCCATTCACTCACTAACCCACTCACTCACTCACCCATTCACTCATTCACTCACTCACACACTCACTCACCCACTCACGCATTCACTCACTCACCCATTCACTCACTCACTCACACACCCACTCACTCACTCACCCATTCACTCACTCACTCACTCATTCACACACTCACTCACCCACTCACGCATTCACTCACTCACCCACTCACTCACCCATTCACTCACTCACTCACTCACACACTCACTCACCAACTCACGCATTCACTCACTCACCCATTCTCTCACTCACTCACCCATTCACTCACTCACCCACTCACTCACTCACCCATTCACTCACTCACTCACTCACACACTCACTCACCCACTCATGCATTCACTCACTCACCCATTCACTCACTCACTCACCCATTCACTCACTCACTCATTTACTCTCTCACATTCAATCACTAACTCACTCTTTTATTCACACTCATTCACTTTCTCATATTCACTCTCTCACATTTACTCTTGTACATTTACCCTTTCACGTTCACTCTCTCACATTTACCCTCTCACGTTCACTCTCTCAGATTTACTCTCTCACATTCAGTCTCTCACATTTACCCTCTCACGTTTCCGCTCTTAAATTCACCCTCACACATTTACTCTTTCACATTCACCCTCACACATTTACTCTTTCACATTCACTCTCTCACATTTACCTTTTCACATTCACTCTTTCACATTTTCCCTTTCACATTCACCCTCACACATTTACTCTTTCACATTCACTCTCTCACATTTACCTTTTCACATTCACTCTTTCACATTTTCCCTTTCACATTCACTCTCTCACATTTACTCTTTCACATTCACTCTCTCACATTCACTCTCTCACAAAATTTATCTTTCACATTCATCCTCCCGCATTCACTCTCTCACATTCACTCTCTCACGTTCACGGTGGTAGCTCAAGTGGTTAAGGCTCTGGATTGCTGACTGGAAGATCAGGGGTTCAAACCCCAGCACTGCCAAGCTTCCACTGTTGGGCCCTTGAGCAAGGCCCCCAACCCACCCTGCTCCTGGGGCACTGTATCATGGCTGACTCTGTGCTCTGACCCCAACCCCCAAGGATGGGGTATGTGAAGTAAAGATTTTCACTATGCAGTAACGTATATGTGACAAATAAAGGCAACTTAACTCTCTCACATTCATTCACTCTTTCATTCATTTTTTCACATTCACTCTCTCACATTCACTCTTCACTCTCTCACATTCATTCTCACATTCACTCTTTCATTCATTTTTTCACATTCACTCTCTCACATTCACTCTTCACTCTCTCACATTCACTCTTTCACATTCACTCTCTCACATTCACTCTTTCACATTCACTCTTCACTCTCTCACATTCACTGTTCACTCTCACATTTACTGTTTCACTTTCCCCCCACTTCCTCCCCACATTCACTCTCACTTCCTCTCTCACTTAAAAGTAACTAACTAACTTATTCACTCTGCCATTTACTCCATCACTCCTCTGCTCACTCACACACAAACACACAGTCACCCACTGATTCATTCAGTCATTTACGTACTCACTCCAGTAAATCATTAAACCCCTCATTTTTTCAGTGGAACGTGACATAAAACAGGTGAAGGTGTTCTCACACCAATGGATTCATCTTCAATTTAACATAGCGCTGCTCTTAAGAACACAGCACTGCTTCAGCCTCGTGTGTTATCTTTGCATCGCATTCCAGTCCAGATGATAGAAAAATACAGCAGCACCTTGTTAACCGTCGTGGCTTATGTAGCAGGTCCTCTGTTGCATCATGTACATGAATTTATGTCTATTATTTAGCTGAAGGAAGCTCATCTGAGGGAAAAAGGTTGACGACGAAACAAACCAAAAATGGACAGAGACATATGTCTTCATTCTCCCAGTGTTCACTTCAAAAGAGAGCAAGAGAAAGCAACATTAAAGATAACTCTTATCATCATTCAACCATGATCCAGATCTTTGTAACTTCCATCACTTTCCATCACTTTAATTGTTTCTCTTTGCATTTTATTGAACAACATCCAGATTTGCTGTGACACTGTGCCCTTTTTCTGCTCTCTGAAGAAACCATATTCTATAAGATTTTAATCAAAATGGCCAGCCGCGAAAAGCCATGGGAAACAAAAACTTTTCATTTTTTCATCGACTCCATTCTTTTTTAAAATCTACTTTTAAAAATATTGCTTTAACCTTCAGGAAATATGTGACGGTGCTAAAGAACACTTCAAGCTGAATTTAGTAGTGTCGGGTAATCACTGGAGAATGACCGGAGGAGTGTGTGTGTGTGTGTGTGTGTGTGTGGATAGTGCATCAGAAACAGCAGTGGGAGAGGTGTGCATCCCCCGTCTTAGTGCTTAGGTCTGTTTTGCGCAATCCACCTACTCACGTCTCCTAGGACAGAGCAAAGCGCAGCCCAGCATGCAGTCCTCCCTCATAGCAGGAAAACGTGCATACAGACACGTTGTTATCATGACACAAAGCTGGACAATCAGACACCTCCAGCCCTAACACCCATAACCAATCTACCACTTCTGTTTGTTCTGCAGTTTGTAGAAGTGCTGCTGTGGCACATCCTTTATTGAAAAACTGCAGACGACCGAAGCCGAAGGTTTTCCTTTTGAATTTTTTTTTTTTTTTTTTTTTTTTTTTTTTTTGCCATAAAGAGCCTGGTTATGTTTGTGAAAGTGTTCCTCATTTATTTATAAACAACATTTGGCAGGACATGGGATTTGAGCTTTACAAGAAGCTCATTTTACTATTTAGAGAGATAATAAAATTATTCTTGGCCATCTCTCTAAGGATTACACAATTTCACAGATAAACGAGTGCACAGCGAGCACAAGCAGCACTGATAATACTGGTGGCATAAGTGTGATTCATTCTTACTCACGAGGGGACTCGCAGCCGTGTTTGGCTACCTCCGTGACTCCAGCAGGGAAAGAAGATTATTTCGACTCGAGAATGGGGTGAACATCATTCCCAGGATCCTGTCTGCAGACTGACGGTTCATTCACAGCGAAACGAAACAATGCGATTGGTTTGGGGACATGTTACTGGAAACAAGCATGCAGACTAGATCTGTGCTTCAGTAAGCAAAGGCTCAGGGGGGAAAAAAAACATAAAAAAAAATAATAAAATAAAAATAATCATTTTAAAAATTAGAAATAGTAGTTTTCATTAAGCTTTTTTTTTTTTTTTTTAGATTTTTTCAAACTACATTAATAAAAACTCAGCAGTGATGTGGTTATTTTCGTCATTTCTCTCATTAAATTAGATTTTTAGTGATTTTTCTCACTAAATTATATGTTTAAGATTCTAGTGTAAACCTTCAGCCCACACTTACTAGGATAGAAAACTATTCATTTGTGTTCTTCTGCAATTATGCTTTTCTCTTCGTTTCATGAAATGTAATTTATGAAATAATGCATGTAGGGGGCATGGTGGCTTGCTGGTTAGCACGTTTGCCTCACACCTCCAGGGTTGGGGGTTCGATTCCTGCCTCCACCATATGTGTGTGATCCAGTTGGATCCTGAGTTTACATGTTCTCCCTGTGGGGGTTTCCTCTGGGTACTCCGGTTTCCTCCCCCAGTCCAAAGACATGCATGGTAGGTTGATTAGCATCTCTAAATTGTCTGTAGTGTGTGTGTGTGAATGAGAGTGTGTGTGTGTGCCCTGCGATGGGTTGGCACTCCGTCCAGGGTGTATCCTGCCTTGATGCCCAATGACGCCTGAGATAGGCACAGGCTCCCGTGACCCGAGAATAGTTCGGATAAGCGGTAGACAATGAATGAATGAAATATTGCATGTGCATCGCTGTCGATAATTAAGAAAATTATTACGAAGGAATTTCACAAAACTGTTGTATTTGTGACCGTTTTTTTTTTTTTTTAATTCCACGTTTAGACTTTTCTTTAACTGAACAATGAACAATTGCGTGTTATTTTGTTTATTAAATCCTAGATTCTCTTATTCTCTAAAAAGTCAAAATGAATTTTAGAAAAGAAAAAGAAAAAAGAAAACACACAAAGAAAATCCATGTCCACAGTCTCCTATCTAGACCATCGCTCCACTAGATTTCTTTCTTAAATATATTTTTGGTCAATACACGGGGCGATACATTTTGGGATCTGAAGTCATTCGCTGAATCACACCGGCATGTTCCTGAAAAACATTCGGCAAGTTTCTGCATCTTTTTTAGCTGCAGGTTTGACGCAGCAGATAGGCACAGATATTAAACAGCATTTCTACACATCCCGAGGTTTTCTACCCATCCCAAGGCTTTCTACCCATCCCAAGGCTTTCTACCCATCCCGAGGTTTTCTACCCATCCCAAGGCTTTCTACCCATCCCGAGGTTTTCTACCCATCCCAAGGTTTTTACCCATCCCAAGGCTTTCTACCCATCCCGAGGTTTCCTACCCATCTTGAGGCTTTCTACCCCTCGTGAGGTTTTTACCCATCCTGAGGTTTTCTACCCATCCCGAGGTTTTCTACCCATCCCAAGGTTTTTACCCATCCCAAGGCTTTCTACCCATCCCGAGGTTTCCTACCCATCTTGAGGCTTTCTACCCCTCGTGAGGTTTTTACCCATCCTGAGGTTTTCTACCCATCCCGAGGTTTTCTACCCATCCCAAGGTTTTTACCCATCCTAAGGCTTTCTACCCATCCCGAGGTTTTCTACCCATCCCAAGGCTTTCTACCCATCCCGAGGTTTTCTACCCATCCCAAGGTTTTTACCCATCCCGAGGCTTTCTACCCATCCCGAGGTTTCCTACCCATCTTGAGGCTTTCTACCCCTTGTGAGGTTTTTACCCATCCCAAGGTTTTCTACCCATCCTGAGGCTTTCTACCCATCCCGAATCATCTAGAGATTGCGCCAGTTCCAGTTGTGTTCTACTTCCTGAAGATTTCAGATCTTCGGTGAGAAGAGGCCAACCCTTCTAGGATCCCGAGGCATCCAGAGATGCACCAGTTCCAGTTGGATTCTGCTTCATGAAGATTTCAGACATTCAAAGAGAACATACCAGCCTCATGTGGACTTTGTGAACAACAACCTCCTAATAAATACACAAAATAACTTTCTACATATGCTGCATCTCCATCATTGAGCATCTGAAGGCGTCAGCATGGAGGAGTTTGTGTTGAATCTGTAATGAACTCAGATGTTCAGCTAATTTATGAGTTGCCCAGGAGCTCCTGGTTACACAACTCCAACTGACTGTATATGACTGTAGAAAGGACATTATTCATAATCACACACTCCAGTGTTTATAATAATTTAGAATCACGCTCTACAGTGTTTATAATAATTCACACTCTCTGGTGTCACCCAAATGAGGATGAGGTTCCCTTTTGAGTCTGGTTCCACTCAAGGTTTCTTCCTTTTACCATCTAATGGATTTTTTCCTTGCCACAGTCACCTCAGGCTTGCTCATTAGGGATAAATACAAATAAATATAAATATAAAGTCTAATATTCATCTTCAACTTTTTGTACTATATTTGTTATGTTCTGTAAAGCTGCTTTGAGATAATGTCCATTGTTAAAAATGCTATACATGCCTGCTGTACAGCGGCGTGTGTGTGTTCACAGCCAATCTCCACACTACAGCTCTGGTGTGAATCATAAATATTACTGGTCTAGTGTGGAGTAAGTAGTACGTACTACTGCCTGTTTAAAATAATATTTCAGGTTTGTGTGGGTCGAACGAAGCGAGGCAGTGGGCCGTGTTCAGTGATCTAAACGTGTGATCTAGATAGAACTTGGCATCAAGCAAAATCACAAGAGGTGGATGTTTTACACACCGCCCCCCTTTCCATTTAAATGAATGGCTTTTTTATTTATTTATTTTTTTATTTTATTTTTACCAGACTGACTTTATTCATATCCGGTATGACCACCGCACGATAAGATAAGATAAATAAGATAAGATAGAACTTTTTTAATCCCGAAGGAAATTCTTTTGCCTGAGACTGCTTCAGATAACCAGAATAAAAATAAACATAAATGAAATAATCTAGAAATACAAATGTATTCAAAAATTTGAATGAAATATAAATGAAAAATAAATGCAATACTCTATATATGCACAAAATGTATTCTAAAAAGCACTAAAAAAAATGGGTGCTAAGAAGGTACTAATCCTGGATTTGTCCGTATTAAGATGTAAATGCAGCACCTTTGCTTTCAGATTGTGGCTTAAATAATAAATAGGAAGTAAAAACAGTATCTTAACACATAATGAACTTGTTTATGAATATATAAATATGTATTTTATTTTCTCTAAATGTTGGTAAAGAGAAGAGAAAAGGCCAATTAGAGGCAGATCAAGTGTCCTCACTCAAAAATGATTATTATTATTATTATTATTATAATATTAACAGCAGAAATGACTTGAACCCAGAAGAGTATCAGTGACCTCGCAGGCTTTTCAACTACAGCTCTCTTACTTTTGCTCTCTCTAATTTATAGCCGTTTTTTCGCACTGAAGTGTTTCCTGTGCACTTTGCTGCGTTGACACGATGATTTAGGGTCCGTTGTTGTTGTTTTGCTTTTACGGCTCCTCTGAGAGACTGGATCAGGGTTTGTGTCTCTCAGCTGCTCTCATTATTTTCCATTCTCTGTAGCCTAATTTCAGCCTTGCTGCAAGCCCGTTATTTTAAGTGCATGCTAATTCGGATCTGTACGGTATAAATTCAGTTCTGGATTCTTCATTTCTCATACCATATTCTGCAGAACATGTACTGAACTCTCAGACTTTTTTTCTTCCAGACTAGATATAATCACTGGAATGGAATGCCTGCCGAAAAACACAGTTTTGACCCTGACTTATTGTTTTTTTCCTGTCACAGAAAAGAAATTGCAGATGCACCAAAAAGACAAGGGACTCGGGCAAATTTGCGATCCCTCGGGCTTATCGTTTTCCTCTTCCTTTTCCACTAGTGTCACAACCCACAATCGCAAAGCATTTTCTCTGTTTTGTGGAAGCCGCTCTGCAGGGCACCTGGTGTTTGGAGGAAACACCTGAGATTACCCCAGACTCATCGGCAACATCGGCATCATTTGCACCACTGTAATCATGGTGTCGCTTCACAGGAAACTTCTTTTCTTCTTTTACTCCAGCTGAACTGTCTCAGTCTACTGTGTCTTCAAAGCTCCTATAGCCTTCAACACCTCTTAATCTCACCTCTGACTCTAGGTTCGAGGTGCAAATCTATGCACCGAGAGCTTTCACACCATCATTTGGTACACCGTTCACACCATTTCTACCAGTTCTCAAGCCAAGAATGATTATTTGATCATTTGGGGATGACTAAATATGCTAAATAAAAATTGCTGTCATCTCTATAAATAAATTGATCATCATCTCAGGATGGCAGTCAGTAGAGGAAGAATTAATAATGTAGTTATATAAGGCATGTTCCTTTAGACATAGCGTTCAGAAAGCAGATGAAACAACAGTGTACATTTTATCTATTTTTTAAAAACAGGAATTATTGTGCAATGGCTGGGCTCTGTGGTGGATTTTGCCCAGCAATCATGGCAAATCAGTACAATACAAAAACATGAACATTAGCTCATGGATGTCAAGAATCCTGAAACTGAAATGAAAAACATTAAGTGTTTTTTTTTTCCAATCTTCAGCTCTCCAGTGCTGGTGAATGTTTGCCCACTGTAGACTCAGATTCCTGTTCTGCCAGGACTGGAGCTCTTTTGAAGGTATATCCCATCTGCATTTGGGGGTAGTGGTAGCTCAAGTGGTTAAGGGTCTGGATTGTTGATCAGAGTATCAGGGTTCGAGCCCCAGCACTGCCAAGCTGAGCAAGGTCCTTAACCCTCTCTGCTCCAAGGGTGCTCTATCATAGCTGCCCCTGTGCTCTGACCTCAACTTCCTTAGCTGGGCTATAAGAATTCCTCTATGCTTTAACGTGTGTGGCGATAATAAAGGCTTCTGCTTCATTAAATTTAGACATTTTGAGATGCTTTTGGTCCCACCATGAGTGTGAAGAGTAATTATTTGTGTTACTGTAGCCTTCCTAAGCAAAGTAAGTCACTTGTTCAGTTGTCATTTGGAGCAGTTCAATGTCAAAGAATTATTCATTCATTCATTGTCTACCGCTTATCCGATCTACTCTCGGGTCGTGGGGAGCCTGTGCCTATCTCAGGCGTCATTGGGCACCAAGGCAGGATACACCCTGGACGGAGTGCCAACCCATCGCTGGGCACACACACACTCTCATTCACTCACACAATCACACACTACTGACAATTTAGAAATGCCAATCAACCTACCACGCATGTCTTTGGACCGGGGGAGGAAACTCCCGAGGCACGGGGAGAATATGCAAACTCCACACACACGGCAGAGGCGGGAATTGAACCCCCAACCCTGGAGGTGTGAGGCAAACGTGCTAACCACTAAGCCACTAAGCCACCATGCCCCCCCCAAAGAATTATAATAATAAAAAATTAATTCTCATTATGACTTGACAGTAAAAATATAGAAATCATAAACTCATAAAATCATTTTTGTCTGGTGTCGGTGTCGGTTGACTTTAACCCCTCGCTAGCTAATCTCTGATTTCTTCTATATTTTTTCCACATGTGAAGGTATGCAACTTAAACATACTTTACACAGCACTAAGCGAGCAGCTTCTTTATTGTGCTTGAAGGAGCATGTTAATCACATTTCCTAATTGGGCTAAACAGTGAGCTTTTGGAAGTCACTTGTGATTGCAGTAGCCAGGATTAAATTGAGGGTCTCAGGGGAGAGAAGTGAATGGAAAATGGAGCTGAGCTTCAGTACTATAATTTGAAGGAAGTGTAATTCATACCATGGCATAATGGTGATGATGATAATGATGATGATGATAATAGTGATAATAATGATTATGATGTAATGCAGGGGAACACTGCTTTATATAGACATTCCTTCGCTTTAGCTGTAAGTTCTGGCCAATCAGTAGCAGCTTTTTAGATGAGGATTAAAACACTTTTGGATTTGTGGTTAAAGGAAAATAATCCTGGATGGTATGATGTAACGGATGTAGAGTCGGATCCATGTGCGGTAAACACCACTTTAATGAACCAGACAAAAGCAGAATCGGTTAAACAAGCAGAGCATCAGAAAACCAAGATATAGTCAGCGTAGCAACCAAACCAAGAGGGCAAATCAGATAAAAGCGAAAATCCTTATAATTTTTATAACATATATAATATTTATAACTTTATAAGTCTGTAAATCTGGAAGCAAACACTGTGACCTGGAAGTCTCAGTATTCCGGTGAGGGTTCCCTCCTCTGGACAGGAGGAGACGTTGTGGGTGAGTTTGTATCATGACTCATGATGCACCTCAACTTACATTTACCTTTCTGGCATTAGGCAGACAACCCTTATCCAGAGCGACATACGTTTTATACAACTACTTGGAAAGGGTCTTGCTCAAGGGCATAACAGTGGCAGCTTGGTGGACCTGGGATTTGAACTCACAACCTTCTGATCAGTAGTCCAACACCTTAACCACTAAGCTACCATAATAGCTTGATAAGATTCAAAAAACAATTTACCTAGAAACCTGAAAACACAGCTTTTGGGTACTAAAGACTCTTCCAAAGTACTGACACTGGAAACTCCTTCCACAACCGTTAAATAAACAATTAGATTAAATAACGACACATTTTTATTTGTTTATTATTAGCCATTCATGTTATTATTAGTAAGCTACTATAGAAAGATTAGGGGCATTGGTGGCTCAGTGGTAGGTTTCTCGCCTATCATGCTGAAGGCCCAGGTTCAAACCCCAGCCACTGGATCCCAAGCCTGGAAAAATGGGAGGGTTGTGTCAGGAAGGGCATCCGGTGTAAAACATTTGCCAAGTTGTTGTACAGACCAGTTGGTCCGCTATGGCGACCCCGAACAGGGAGCAGCCGAAAGCAACTTCTTCTACTGCAGAAAGATCGATATTAGAATGAATACTTTCTTAAAAATTTGATTGAATTTAACAGAGCTTAGGTGAGTAAACTGAGACTTATCACAGTAACAGCTCCAGGAAAATTGTTATTTTAGTTTAGTAGTAATTGTGAAAGCAATGTTTTCCAGAATTACGTGGAATAAGTCAGTTATCAGTCAGTCAGTCATTCGCATTTGCAGTCTAAAGATTTAAGGGCAAAGGCTAACATTTGATTTGTTTACGGAATTTAAGATGTACTCAAAACTCAGCACTTTACAGTGAAATTAAAGCCATTAAGCATGCAGTGTTATACCTTTAAATATGTTTTTCTAGAAATTGCTATAAGGTCATAATTCATCTTTGGCAGGCTGCTCTGCTTCAGCACTTTAAACTCTTTATTTAAGATTACTCTGAAATGTCTCTGCAGTTAATGAACCTGTGGTGTTGAAAAAGTGGGCAGTCACCGTTCAGCTCCATTAAGATTCTAGCATAAAAAGGCCACTTTGTGTTGGTTAGATTAATTACATGCTATAATTTGACTGGTGGACAAACAGCAATACTGTCAGTGTTTAAAAGCAATTACAGCAGTACCATTGTGGAAGAACAATGGCTTAATTAGAC
Organism: Hemibagrus guttatus; assembly: GCA_033459395.1. Classification (NCBI taxonomy): domain Eukaryota; kingdom Metazoa; phylum Chordata; class Actinopteri; order Siluriformes; family Bagridae; genus Hemibagrus; species Hemibagrus guttatus. The sequence goes on along the minus strand of JAUCMX010000014.1, from coordinate 21,123,428 downwards.
ACTGTCAGCCCAGGTATGGTTTATTGATTCTAGCTTTAAGATCACGTATGTTTTGGAAGAGTTTATAAAGAAAACAGCCATTATTTATCGTTGGCTTGCTTTACTACACTGTTTTCCACTGAAAGAAAAAATCCACCTTAAATGACGTATGGTGTATAGTATTTGTAAGAAACATTATTTAATTAATCAGAAGACTTTTTTTTTTTTTTTCGTTTTTCACTTTGGCTAATGGTATCTACGATGGCTGAGAAGTGCAAAGCAAAATAACAAAACCGAAAACACAAGGACAAATCAGACAAAGAGGAAAGAGTAGGTATAGTTTGCGAATGGAATTCTTACCTCTGATTGGACGAGACATCTGTCACTCAGGATATACAGGAAGTAGAAAATTGTGTATCTAACTTTATTTCGTGTACATGTGTGGAGTACTGCGTTCACTTAAAACCATTTTTTTCGATAGTGCTACTTTACGTCTTTTAAAGAAAATAACAAAGATCTTATCCGATCTATTCTCGGGTCACGGGGAGCCTGTGCCTATCTCAGGTGTCATTGGGCATCAAGGCAGGATACACCCTGGACGGAGTGCCAACTCATCACAGGGCACACACACACTCTCATTCACTCACACACTACGGACAATTTAGAGATGCCAATCAACCTACAACACATGTCTTTGGACTGGGGGAGGAAACTGGAGCACTTGGAGAAAACCCCTGAGGCATGGGGAGAACATGCAAACTCCACACACACAGACGGTGGAGAGGGGAATCAAACCCCCAACCCTGGAGGTGTGAGGCAAACGTGCTAACCACTAAGCCACCGTGCCCCCCAATATACATTTATATTAATAAGAAAATGGAATTCATTCAGCGCTACTGTGAGGAAGGACGTTCATATGGCGTGATTTTGGATATACTGATAGCGTATCATGGCATAAAGTTTAGTTTGCGATCTCTAAAAACACACCTGAAGAACGCAGGTATGTTTCGAAAACATTTCATCTTTATCACTGTTTAATCTCCACTTAAAGATAGTCCTGTGGCAGCACTTTAGTCCTTTGGTTCATCCAGCACTCTGTCCTCCTTTTCTTCTCCAAATGATCAGCCCCCAAAGCTTCCAACTTTCATGCTAATCATAATCAATGCCACTGCGCTTGTCATCTCTTAGATCGCTAACTAGCCGAGCCATAAATGAGCCGAGCCAAGTGCACCTGTGTCACACGCACCGCAATCTGGAACTTCGAGTCCAACGCTTGCACCAAAATCTCCTCTCCATCTATACTGGCTTTCTCACTAATATAAACATTTGAACACCGCTGGAAAATGGTGAGTGAGAAGTGAAGCTCTTTTTAAGGAGCTAACCTGACTGTTTTGCCTTGTGTTTGAAATAGAATTTCTTTCTTCTATTAAACACCCACTGCGACGTCGCTGCAGAACACAACCGCTACCTTCTCGCATTTATAATGGAAAAAAAATACAACACCAGGTAACAAAATAACACCAGAACAAGTAAGAACATTACAATTATTTCAGTATAAAGATATTTTCACATGCTAGTAGAGAGAGAGAGAGAGAGAGAGAGTCAGACTGACATTTTGGGCAGATTTTTGAATTGAGAGAAAGACATGTATGGAACAGATAAAAGAGAAGCCCTTTTTGTTAATACAGTTTCTCTGTATTGTTTCCTCGTAAACATTGCATGTATTGCTTCTCATACATAGTAAACACCAGCGTGAAGCAGGAAGCGCTATTGATTTAAACGACGTCAGTCTGCGTGTTTAAGAAAGCTGCTGAGAAATACCGCGACGCCAAAGAGTGTCATGACTCCCGATTCAAAAACTTTGTAGATTTGCATGCAAGTAATTTTCTTTTTCTTGTGTGTGAAGCAGGAACAAGTAAAAAAAGAAGGGAAAAAAAGATGCATCTCATATCGTGCAGATGGGAGACTGATGAAATCAGCAGCAGCCCCCTAGTATGTGTCAAGCCACGTCCCAGTTTGTAACCTAGCAACCATTAGAGAGTGAGACGAGACCGAGTCTCCTATAGTTTACTGTACAGTGTGTTAATACACAGAATAATCTGTAGCATCGGTTCACTCCTGTCCTAATTCTTTCATGTAAGGCTTAGACTTTGACTAAATCGATGCTAATGTGCATCGTGCGTCGAGTTTTTCAAGGCGCAGCTGTTTTCCGAGAGGTTTGAAGAGCACTTCCAAACAAGGCTGCACTGTGTGCTATGGATTGGCACGTTGCTGCAGTAACAGTCCCCACCTGAACTGCAGGGCTTTTTTTTCTTTCCAGTTCCCTCACCCCTGGGTGGAACATGCATCATACAGTGGGAAGCTGGGTTGTTTGTCCATGTGCCCCCAGCCCTCCTGAAACCCCCTAGAGGAAGGTGTTGTTTTTCTGTTCCTCTCTATGACTGAGCCTGGTAGTAAGACCACACTGCAGAGGGAGATGCTTTCATTGTTAATGAGGAGATGGAGTGAAAAATTGATGTTATGCTTTCTTATTTAGGGAGACTCTACATCACCCCAAAGTCAGTGCCTGGATGCCACAAAATCATCCATTACAAATTGCTCTTTTAATGATTTCAGAACAGAAGCTGTTGCTTATTTTTGGCTCCATATGTTTTTCAGACATTTCTTGCTCAGTAACCAGGTTGATGACATGTTTATCTGTAAGCCAGAAGAAGAGAACGATGCTCGCTCTGAAAGCAACATCATCACAAACCTCTTCCACTCCAATCAGGCCAATTTTCTCACTCTGCTCCACCTTTAATTTAAAAGTATGCCTGGTTAAGTTTGTAATATTTCTGTTGTGGCTTGGGAAAGATGAAAATAGTGTATAGTGTTTTATGAGCTGACATCTTTCTTTTCTTTCATTTATCTCATCCAGTAGAATGTTTTAGCCTATTAAAATCTGTTTACCTCCAAAAGTGAACTGAGAATTTAAAGATTCAGCATATTTTTGGCATTTATTATACAGATTAACAGATTTCTAAATATATAGTAGGGGTTGAATAAACTGCTGGTTAGTCACCGCTGTGGGGATGTTGACTATGATACCTTGACTATCTTGATATTTTGGATGATTTTTTTAGCAATAGATCCAAAGAGGAGCTTTTTTTTTTTCACTTTGAATACCGAGACGTTGGATCAGTCAATCAGTTCAAGTTCTCCAGGGAAACAAGGAGCTTTTTCTTTATGAGCTTAATCTAAGCTTTCATCACTAACACCAATGTTGTGTTATTACATAAAAATGCTACATATATGCATGTCGGTCTAAAGAAACCCGTCTGTCACTGTGTCTTAATTCAAACCCTGACTAGAGACTAGAGCTTAAAGCAACATGTCCTAAACCTAATTAACCCTTAATACTGAACCCTAGCTCAACTGAAACTGAGAGAGAGAGAGAGAGAGAGAGAGAGAGAGAGAGAGAGAGAGAGAGAGAGAGAGAGAGAGAGAGAGAGAGAGAGAGAGAGAGAGAGAGAGAGAGAGAGACTGATAAGTAGATAGATAGATAGATAGATAGATAGATAGATAGATAGATAGATAGATAGATAGATAGATAGATAGATAGATAGATAGAGAGAGAGAGAGAGAGAGAGAGAGAGAGACAGACAGACAGACAGACAGATAGAGATAGATAGATAGATAGATAGATAGATAGATAGATAGATAGATAGATAGATAGATAGATAGATAGATAGAGAGAGAGAGAGAGATAGAGAGAGACTGATAAGAAGATAGATAGATAGATAGATAGATAGATAGATAGATAGATAGATAGATAGATAGATAGAGAGAGAGAGAGAGACAGACAGACAGAAGAGACAGATAGATAGATAGATAGATAGATAGATAGATAGATAGATAGATAGATAGATAGATAGATAGATAAGATAGATAGATAGAGACAGAGAGCATATGTTAATTAACATTAATCCTGAACCCTAGCTCAACTGAAACTGACAGAGAGAGAGAGAGAGAGAGAGAGAGATGGAAGAAACACATGTCTTTGCAATTCAAAATGAAATAAAATCATTTCCAGAAATATTTTTTATAATTTATATATTTTTATATTTTATATAAAGTTGAAGTACAGTATATATAGGCAGAAAAAAAAACATTTTTTTTTTTATAAAAAATTTTTTTTTTGTCTTTTTTGCTGAAATTTAGCCACATTGACAGTCGATGGGTTTCCCAGACTGCTCCATATATGTGTTTACTCTTAATTAGAAACTGACTTCTGCTGCTACCCTTTGAGCTGTCCTGAAAAACGCACAGTTAATGCTATTTGTACCACATTAAACCAGTGTGGAGCTCAAACCGCTGAGGCTTTTAGCCCTAACGCCGTGCTGTCAAACAGACTCAAGAATCAGAATTGCACTTTTTTTTTTTTTTTACTTTCTTTATTCCTCACCACAGCCGTGAGATTGAACTGTCAGGTACACCACTGCTCGCACCTTAAATTAATCACTCAACACTGTCAGGCATCAGAACAGCATTATTTGCCACAACTCTGTTTAAAGTCGCAACATCATTTCTGCTAATTTTAGTCGTGTAAATGGCAGCCTCAGTCAAAACCTTCACGCCGAGTGGATATATCGTTGCCAAGAGATAAGATGAGTTTTTCATGGCTGTGTGATATTACTGCCAATGTTTCATTGCTGATGCATTCACGCTGTCTCCTTATTCGAATCATTTATTCAAAGTGAAGCCCTTTAAGAGAATACTATATGACAAATCTTATTAGGAATGTCATTACCTCATATGGACTGGTGAATCATGAGCCTGCGTTGCTGCTTTGACCATTATAATGCGAGATGGTATTCTACTCAGGACTCAATTTGAGGAGAGATATGAGATAGAAACCCCTTTCAGTCTCAACACATGGCTACAAAATGATCCAGGGTAGTAAAACCAGCCCTTTCCCATATTTTTCAGATTATGTGCTAACACAGTTGTTGATATGTTAATTAGATTTGCACACCGAGTTAGCGTTCGCATTCATAAACAGATCGGGAAAGTGTAAAGATGTATGGAATTTAAATGAACTCACTATAGAAACATCAGCTCATCAGTGTCTTTGCGCGTGGCGTGGTTGTCGGTGCCAGATGGGCTGGTTGGAGTATTTCAGAAACTGTTGATCTCCTGGGGTTTTCACACACAGCAGTCTGTTGAGTGTTTACAGAGTTGTGTACAAAAAAAAAAAAAAACATCAAGCGTGCAGAGGTTTTGCGGATAGAGAGGCATTGTTGATGAGAAAGGTCAGAGGAGAACTCCCAGACTGCTTTGAGATGACAGGAAGACTGAAGTAACTCAAATGATCACTCGTTACAACCGTGCTGAGCAGAAAAGCATCACAGAATGAATGACCTTGAGGTGGACCAAAGCAGAAGCAGAGCAAATCAGGAGCCATTTCTGACAGTCAAGAATTCAAGGCTACAAACTTTCACTGATCTTTTTTCCAATCCAAAAAGATCCAATTTCCAATTCATCTTGTTGTAGTTTAAGCTAAGATTTGCATACCGGATTTGCTAAATATTTCCTTTTGCTTCAAAAAGTGTTATCATTAACCACACACACCCAATTTTAAGCTCTTGGAATTGCTTTTTTAAATTTTTTTATTTCTGCCCTTTTATGACATCTAACTATAGCAAGAAGCTTTATTTCACCATGCTGCAGGGTCAATTTATTTATGTCCAATTCACTTTAGGCTCAGAACAGCAGATAGGAAATTGCTGTAAACAAACCCAGTGAGCAGTAAAGATTTATATCGGTGTGTGCATTCTATTCACTCTGCATTTACCTCTGTGTATAGCTACAGCGGTGTTTGACTTTGTATCCACATAAAACCCATATCACCAGCCTTCCACTGACACATCGAGGCGCCGAGACCTACTGTGACTCAGTAGTTAAGGCTGTGCAGATGGATGTGGGGGCAGAGCCTAGGAATGGCAGAAAACCACTGTAGTTCCATTAAGTAAGACTCTTATCTCTTCCATCTTTGTAAAAATAAATAAATAAATAAAAGCATTTACAAAATGAATCACTGTGAACAGATAAGCAGTAACTGAATTGGGTGTATTGCAGTCTGGGTGGAGTTTCACCCAGTGGATGTTCTCACTGGTTTCTTCTGGGCTCTACAGTTTCCTATTTCCTGCTACAAAACAAGCTTGTAGATGGATTGTCTACTCTTAATCGCCCCTGTGGGTGAATGTGTGTGTGTTGTGTGTGTGAAGCTCTATGGATGGTACAGAGACTAAGTGCAAAGGGAAAAAAAAAATGAACAGACTTTTTCTTCATTTTATTTACCGTCTTTTGCTTGATTTGACAAGTCAGCGATGAAAGAGTATGAGCTGAGAAGAACGTGTTTATTTTCCCATGAATCACGCACATGAATCACGCACATGCAAATGTAGGGTCCACAGAGCAAACAAATCTAAGAGAGCAAATCCATAAATGCATGTTAAAAAAAAAACAAAAAAAACAAGAGCAATTAGTCAGGGTGATTGGCAACGTAGACAAGACACAAATCAAAGCCAGTAAACGAACATAGGTCTCGATCTGGTTAAGCGTACAAACAAACAGCAGGCGGGGAATCGTCGCTAGGAAGCTGTGATTGTCTACATGTGTGTGTAGTTAACATTCCGGGGATTAATTAGTATTGTGGAGATTAGTCGTGTGACTGATCCCGAGTTTGGAGTTGTGTGTTGTGGGAAATGCAGTGTTGCGGAAGTGGATAGTCGCATGTCCAGGTCGTGGCTGTAGTTAAAACAGGAAAAGCCGCTATGAGGAAAACATGGCTGCTAACTATCTTAATTAATGCCATGATCTAATCATTAATGGAAAGTGTAACTCTCACTATTCATGTATGTTTGTATATCAGAGTTTTTGTAAGTTATGTCACTGGGCCAACACAATATTCAGTTGACTATCTGAGCCTTGGTTTACGTCTTTAGCTGCTGATTGGAGTGTATGGACAATAATGTGAAATAAGAATAAGAAGAGGATCTTTACCAAGCTACCATTTTAACATTAACAGAGCAAAGATTTTATCATTAGGATTATTATAAATACTTCCAGAGATTATTAGGCAGGTTCAAGTCTCCCCAGCGTCTCTCACACGACCCCTTTGCACTGCACAAGAAACTGCAGCTAATGCTCTTGTAGCTGTTTTTGCAGATTTTAGCTTGACAGCCCCAGCAGTTCACAGAGTCAGAGGCTTTCAGCCGTTCTGTTGTCAGACACCAGCCCATTATCTCTTGGAGTGCACGCAGGAAAGCAACAGAATTTCTTTTTACCTTTGACCAAGGTTTCCAAATATCTATAACGTCTAGAAAGCAACAGAGTGTTCAGACATATCAAATCACCAGGCATCTGAGAAGCTGCATTGTTCCTTTGTCTGAGAAGATGTTTAGGTATTTTTCTTTTCCTATTCTTTCTTCTTTTACAGCAAGACACACAACAGAGTGCTGTTGTTGTTTCCTCACAGTGACAGAGTCTTTAGAGCGGTGCCATTTCAGCCAGCTGCCCCATGTCCATGCTTCTCTTTCTCAAAGAGGACGTGCGCCTCCTCCCTACCTCACACATCCCCTCACCAGGGATTTGAAGGTTGACACAAACACCATGATGACTCGAGCCCTGTTTATGTTGCTGCGTAGCACTGAGAGCACAGCCTTCTTTCTTCTGAAGTTCTTCGAGGCTTGTCTATCTTTCCCTATCTTTCCCTCGCACACATATAGACACCTAATTTATCTCTATGCAACACTGCAGAAGCAGGTAAATAGCCCTGAGGATGAAAGTGTGTGCATGGCTGTATGGGGAAAAGACTCACTGGGGGAGTGCCATGCAGGACAGATGATGGGGAGAGAGAGAAAGAGAGCAGGGGGAAGGAGGGAGAGAAAGAGAGAGAGGGAGAGAGCAGGGGAAGGAGGGAGAGAGTGAGAGCGGTGGGAAGGATGGAGGGAGAGAGAGCAGGAGGAAGGAGGGGGAGAGAGAGAGAGATGTGGTAGGCATGTGGGTGGTGGAGTAGTTGGGATAAACCAGGTATAAAAACCAGAAAAGAACAGATACAAAAAATAAAAAGGCAATAAAAACAGAAATACTCTGAGCCCTGAACATTTTTTTTTTATACAGAAATGTCTAAGGAACTTTCACCAAAAAGGAAAGGTAAACTAATCCCATATAATTCACATTTTTCTAATAAAATAGTAAAATAAAATAAAAAAGTATTCATCCCCTTTAACCGTCCCACTTTCTTGTAGTGTTACGGCACAGAATTGGAAAGGGGCCTAATTAGAACTAGATGTCAATAAACCTACACAGAATAACCCACTGAACCGCACTGGCATAACAATACAATCCTTTCTGTAGTAACAGATTCCACACAGACGTGTTTGGCAGATGCCGCACATAAATGAAATTAAAAACATGTGATTGTTCATGAGGTGAAGTTTTCTGCGAGGAAATGTTTATGGAGTATTTTTGGAATGAGCCTCTAGTGTCAGCGGTGTTATTTAAGATTTCTGTCAAGTTTCTGTTTTACACTTTCTCATTTACATAAAATGCTGCATTTATTTTGTTTATTTATTTTTTTGTCCACCAAGAGAATAAAGAAAGTCTAGTGATGGAAGAAATGTTTATAGCTGTTATAATGCAAGAGATAACAGGAACTCATTTCATGGCTGTTCTGAAAATTAACTGTAATGGGGGAAAATGGAGCTGTTGGCAAATTGCTGTGGTAGAAAAGGAATAAAACACTTCAGGATTTATCGCCGGCATCACACCACCCCGATGGTGAGGGTCTTTTTCTGTCTTGCTTGACCACACCCATTCCAGTGTGCCTAAATCCTTTATTACAGATGCCAATAAATACTTATTACGCACCAAATGATATCAGCCGTGGTTTTTGTACCATGCAGGACAGAAATACGTGAACACAGATCCTCGTTCACGCTGATGTGTCCAGGTGTTTGAAAGCTGTTTCCTTGTCAGTGAATTTCAATGCTGCAGAGATTTTTTTTTTTGTGCCAGCCGTTTGCCAGATCGTCAATTAAAATGATGTCACCACTTTGGAAGTGCAAATAAACACAGCACAAGGGCTTTCTAATACAAATTACGAGCCATTTTTCCAGAGCAAATTGTAATGAATAATACATGAATAAATTCTTCCTTTTAATGATCATACCTCCTTCTTTTCTGTCGCAACATATCATTCGTCAGAAAAGGTTACTTTCAGTCTAGTAATAACATCATTTGGTTGTAGAGGAAAGAGAAGACCTCGACTCAACTCCTCGTCCCCGGTGTTGGTGGTGAAAAGGTCGGTTCTGTTCTAAGAGCGCCATTAAGAGAAACGTCTCTTAAGATGGAGTGAGATGGGAAAATAAACATGACACCAGCAGGCACATAAGCGTGTCTTAGAGATTCAGAGACAGAGATTCAGCCTCACTGATGACTAGTCTTATTATTAGTATTATTATGTGTGTTCACTCCATTTTGTGGTGTTCATTGCCGTTCCTGATGAGTATGTGATGAGTGAGTCATGTCACTGATTCCTCTCATACCACAAACAGACAATTATCCAGAAAATGAACTTTCTGGCCAGCAACCCAGCAGCCTCTGCAGTAATCCACACTATCAGGTTTATACTCGAACTTTTTCTTTATAACACCTCATTTTATGGCTCGTTCCGTTACATCAATAATGATAGTCTAGATAGGAACGAGCACATTTACAGCGCTCAGTCTGGATTAACTGCTGATTATTCACATTATATCACCATCAACTCAGTGGGAGATTATGCTTTACATGTTAGATCCAGACAAAGGTAGTAAAACATCCATCCATCCATCTATCCATCTTTTGTAGCACAGGGTCATGGGAAGTGTGGAGTCTCTCCCAGGAGGCTCTGGGCACAAGGCAGGGGACACTCTGGACACGGTGCAAAGCCATCACAGGGCACAGTCACACACTACAGACTGTTTAGTGAGGCTAGTCAGCCTACAACACATGTCTTTGGACTGGGGAAGAACCTGGAGTAGACGGAGCATAGAGAGAACACGTAAACTCCACCCACACAGGGCGGAGGCAGGAATCGAACCCCCAGCCCCAGGAGTGCAAAGCAACCCTGCTAAGCACTAAGCCACCGTGTGCCCAAAGTAAAGTATATGTAATGAAAATAAAAAATATCTACATTATTGTTATATACAAGATTGTTAATTGTCTTTCCAACACCTGGAAGTCATATAATTAAGCTGAGCCTATGATTTATGAGTTGGGAAATTAAACTACCAAAGAATCAGCAAAGGTGATTAAGAGCAAAGAACAGAGAAAATTCAGATGGCTAATATCTAAACTCGTGCTTCACGTACATGAGCTGTATTCAGAGTCAGCGACGTAAATCCAAACGTTATGGGGTTAAGTGTATTCAGAGATGGGTTAAGCACAATTTTTCTGGGAGCGCCTTTCAGATTATGCAAATCACCTGCATGCTGTTCACCCCGTGAGGCTGGCAGGACCGCTGCCTTTACACATGACCATGGATTATTTAAGCCTCAAAAAAACACAGACTTTTCTTTCTTTCACAAAAAAAAAGCAGACTTCTTTGCTGTGAAATGTGATGTAATATGAAATCAAGGTACAAATTAAAAATGAAAAAGAAAAGAAGACACACAATGATATGTACAGCAAACATCTCATCTAAATAACTAAAGGAGCTAATTGATAGAGTTATTTATAAATAATCTGGTCCTCGAGATAAGCGATGTCTCCACATGAGGTGCTGTCTCATCTATATGAAAAGTCTATCACAGACTTAAAAAGGAAGATATTATCAAGTTATTATGATAGCAATAATAGCATTTACAGGCCAAAACCCAAATTTCAGTGTGACATATTGTGGTTACTTCAAACTGTCAGCCTCAAAGCGATACTGGATTTAATACTGGTTTAAGGTCAGAATTGTGCATAACTGAGGCCACATGTGTGTCATTCTCAAATACCTGCTGAATAATAATTAAGTCTGTAGTTAAATCTGAGGTCTGAACATCGATTTGTGCAATTTTAAGGTGCACCATGCCGGGCCATTAAGCTTGGTGACTGGAGTTGAGGCAAAAAGTCATTCATTTATATATGATATAATATCATATTAGTTTCATCTTAAACTCTATACAATAACTCTTCATCAGTCATTAATTATTTAGAGTTCAGTACATAATTAATGACTGATGATGTGCTGTTGTAGAGAGTATTACATTAAAATGTAATCAAAACAGGGTTCATTCATGGATTCAATCACGGCTGCCATTGGTCCAAGGTGAGGGTCTATTTCCAGCCCGGATCTTACACAATCTCTATAGGGAACAGGAAGCATGTTACACAGCCACTAAAAAGCGTACTGCCTTGTGACTCTCGAGCATTAGCTCTGCATAATTTATGTCCATGCCATTATTCTTTCATGTGCTCACCCTATATGCGATGGTGATGCTGAGAACAACATGTGTGGTTGTTCTGAGTAAATTCTGCTGATTTGTGCTCAGCATAAAGATGTTTATGGTGTGTAATAAATGTTGCATGCTCACCTTTAACCTGGCGCTAAGGTCAGAGAGAAAGGACAGAACGATTGGGATTATATCTTTCTTATGGGGAAGAAATCTTCTTGGATATGTATACAGTGCAGCTGTGGAGCTTTTCTGTTAGTTCCTCATGTTTATGAGCTACTCTTTGGCTTGAATGTAAGATTCCTGTTCTTGGCTATTCTCCTAGCCTGTCCACTTTAAGTTTCAATGTGTTGTGCATTTTCACAAGTAGTTACTATGGTCAAAAAGAATTCCCTTTAGTTAGCAGATAATTTTGTTCCAAGCTTTACTGTATGCACTTTAACTCTAGAAAGAAAACCAGTTGAAAAGAAAATCCCTCTGTACTTTATACCCTCTCAGAACTGACCACATATCCACCCCATTTTACCTCTCTGCCACTAGCTAGTGTTAACTGTTCACTTATATATAACAACCGCCCAAAATTCCACCCCTGCAGAACTGCCCATAATTCCATTTTTTGCACCTCTCCAGCAAAGAAAATCGCGACCATCCACCATGACTCGCATTTATCTGCTCAAAGGCACACGTATAATACGATATGTAGTCAAAGTTCAAACATGATTTCGAGATCACAAGCCTGAAGATGCAGAAGAAAGGTAACCAGAGTGCATTAGAAATTGTAAATGTCACTAGTCATTGTGACAGAATGGTGGGGGGGAATTCAGTGGAAATGACAACCTGAGGCAAAATGACATAAAATCAAATCACATTCCTGTGTAGATATTCCACTGCTCCCTCAGCTCCCCTCCATCAGTTTTGCAGAAGGGATTTAAAACAGCCCTGGTGACCATATGCCATGTTTCAACAGCGTGCTGGTGGACAGCTTCTGTCAAGATTAGGCTTTGTTAGCTCAAAACACTATCTGACTGGCCTTCTTCTCAGCTCCTACGCCTCCCTCTCTTTCTGGATGTGTCCTCTTTTTCCTACCCTTTTTCCTATACCTCCTCCCTTTCCCTGCTCACTCTCCCTTTCTTGTCTCCCATGAGAGCTATTTTCACTCCTCAGCAGTGTTCCCAATAGCCCAGAATGCACCTTGCTGGGCCTAACACTGGCTTGGTCTGTCACATCCAATTCACTCAATTGTGCGATCACCAGTGGCAGGCTCAGCACTTCAGTTCACTCCACCTCCAGTGTACTGTGCGCTATGCATTATGGAAATAGTGACTGAGAGAAGGCAGTATTTAGACACCTTGCCGCTGTGCTGGAAATGTAGAAAGGTGAAACCTCTTTATGTCCTGCCAGTCACTCAGTCATCCTGGCTCCAGGTCCAAGTCCCAGAGAAGGTATAAAGGGGAAAAATGAAGACTGTAATCTAAGCAGAATACTTTTTGTTTTCATTTTTTTTTGTTGCAGTTATTAATAAGATCAGGGAACCAAACACATGCAGCTGCTTTCTACTCTAGGAAGCACAACAGAGAGAAAAATGAAGATTGAAGATAAGAAGATACCAATCAGCCAAATGGATTGAGAAAGAGAGAGAGAGCCAAGGATGAAGGTTGTGAAAAGAGTGAATGAGGCCTGCTAGGAAAAGAGATGAAGGCAAAGAGATATGGGGGGGAGAAGAGACCTGGAAGGCTTCATCTCTGCACCTTCCCACTCTATTCCACTAGATAGCATCTCCAATTCTAACTCATCACCTCAGGGCTGTTTCCAGAAAAAAAAAAACAAGCTCCACTGCATTTCTGCAGTGATTTACTGTATTTAGATCTGTATCTGTAGATCAAATTCCCTCTGCACTAAAGTGGGTGATCCTTCAAGCTCCACTTGCTTATCTTAGCATAGCTTGTCCAAGATAATGCCGGAGATTGTGATGGACTGATAGCAGAAACGAGATCAGCCAACAGTCACAAATTATACAAAGAGAAATCGAGTGCTTACACTCTCTTGGTTGCTATGCTCAAGTAGAAAAATGGGAGGAAAGACCACAAGATAGGGACAGATAGAGTTGCAGGTTCAGGGAAGAAAGGCATAGGTTGGCGACAGAGGTCAGACATGTGAATCAACATATTACCACAAATTTAGTCAAATGAAATCGACTCTACAGCCCATCTTCTCAACAGCAGCAAAAGCAGTGGAGTGAAGAGGAAGCAACGATCTAGGCGTTGTTCTCGGTGCTCTCCTCTCATCTTCTCAGCTAACACCAGGGAGACCAGTGCAGACACACTGTCAGTCAATGAGCACTTCTCTTCTGCTTATATAAAGCAGAAAACGTGGCAGACACACTGTGTTGCCCTTGGCTGTCAATCAGAGCTGTAACGTCTTGCACTTCTTTGTGAAGAATTGCTAATCTTATAGTCAGACTAGAAGTGAGAAGAGTGTAATTGTAGTCTCCCACCTTGCATTCTTTTTAGAGCTGGATTCTTACACTAATTGTCACTGATTGTATGTCAGAAGTAGACGAGAGAAGTAGAAGAGACTGCAGAGTGGCAGCAAAAGAACCACAGAGCCCATAGGTGGAGCACATCCCAGCTGCCTGCCTGACAGAGAGGCTATTTTTACTAGACGCAGTGTTTTCATGTCCTTAAAACATCAGACAGCACTGCACAGGACTTACAAAAATGGCATGCATCTTTTATTAGCATATGTAATATTTTATATCACATTATTAAATGTTAATGGGGCATTGCAGCATGACCTAACAACTGCAGAAAGGAAGCCTCGGTCAGTTGGGAGAGTGTGACAGGAAGCAGGGATGTGTCCAGGTTTTTAGACATGGGGTGTAAAGACGGATCAGGAGAATACTGAAGTGTATCACCCCCATAGGCATATGCAGAATATCTGACTTCTTCCTGGAAAAATGCAAAGTGACCTGCTACCTATTGATCTCGAATTCCCCCACGCAGGAGCTTGGCCAGTTTCCCAGCACAACAAGCTCTGTTCCTGTTTGTTTAGTTTTCAGTTCATGGCATGCGCATTTGTTTGTTATGTATATGTGTGTTTGTTTTGGCTTCTGTTCTGTCTCCAACCTTGACTTGTCATTGGTGTGTTACCTGATTGTGTTAACGTGTTCCCTCTTAAGTAATTAGTTTGTAATTAGTTTGTCTGTTTATACCCTCCTGTTTCTTTGTCTTGTCACAAATTCCTACAATATCATACAGTTCATCTGGTCTTTTTCCCATATTTTCTGACCCTCATCTATTCTCATATTCTAAATGTGGATTATCTCAGTATCCTCTTCTGTGTTGTACGCTTCGGATATTGTTAAGGAATATTGAAATACTGTTGCTTTCGGCTGCTCCCTGTTCGGGGTCGCCACAGCGGACCAACTGGTCCGCACAACAACTTGGCAGATGTTTTACGCCGGATGCCCTTCCTGACACAACCCTCCCATTTTTCTGGGCTTGGGACCGGCACTGCATCCAGTGGCTGGGCTTGAGGCATTGGCTGGAAATCGAACCCGGGCCCTTTTCCCCATGATAGGCGAGAAACCTACCACTGAGCCACCAATGCCCCAAGGAATATTGAAATAAATAATGAAATAAATTTCACACTGGGTTTACACACTTGTGTACAGCTTTCAACTCACCGTACGATACAAAGACATGACTGACATTGTTGCTCTATAGTTCCTAATACTCCAGGGATTTGGTCCAACTACACTACAACGCATAGGACTAATAGGCCTTTCAGATATAGTTTGTTTTCTAAAGAGAAAGAAAAAAGGCTTTATTGTTTTAGAGCTGCTGCGACAAATGGGACGGCAAGTCTTTCCTCAAGGAAGGACCATGCCCTGGAGTTACCACACTGTTGAGTAAAGCTTAAAAAGCCCACCACTTAAGCAATGTTTCTGGTTGCAGTGGACAGTAAGAATAGGACATTTATATTGTCTGTAGTTGGTGGTTGCATTAGGAAGTCAGGTGGGATGTTTAATTTCAGCAACGAGCAACAATAGAAGAGGTCGATGGAACCTGTTTAAACCCCTGTTCCTCTAAGCATACAAATCTCATGATTAATTAACTTGCTAGACGAGTTCATTAAAATAACCTTAATAAAGTGTATGATTAATAACATCCCAAGTTTCAATACAATTTCAGCACTGTGTTGTGACACTTAATTTATAATATTTTAATATTTGTGGCTTTAAGAGCGATCTGGGGAGCATTGGGTGTAAAATACTGAAACAGTGCTTTACGTCTGCATATAAAACTATACTTTTGTAACTGTACTTGGAATGTGTTATTGCCATTGGCGTAGCTGGATAGCTGGCTCTTACTTAACTGCGATGGCTGGTGAGAATCTCTCCAATTGATTCCGCTTCAATTGAAGCGAACAGGGAGCAGAATACCAATGCTTGAACACACAAACCAACTGCCTAAGCTATTCTGAAGCTGAAGCCCGTGGCTAGCATCCTTCCAGCATTCCCCAGCTCCGTGCCTCAGGAGCTACAGCATTAATGGCTGTTTGCAAAGACCATACATGCCTACTACTGTTACTGTGTGGGATCTTCTCAGATTCTTTTTGATAAGGAAATAACCCTGAAAACATCTCAAGGTGTAGTTTTAGTCTCTGTGAATGATGGGCATTAATGGGATTGATCCTAACCGAACCTCTGTGTTTAGTTCTCCAGACTGAACAGACTGAAATGGATTTTCAATGGAACATGCACCTTAGCTCTATAAATTGCTCCATGGGTCTGTGGAGATCTTGCTAAACTGCTTACGGGAACAGTTTGAACAGTCAGCATGGCAAAATAAATTCATTAATTTAAAAGACTTAATCAAAGATCGAGCTCCGATCACAAAATTAGTATTACTGTTGCAAATCCTAATACATAAACAGATTGAATTTTTATGAAGATTTTCAGTTTATTGCTTTATTATACAGCAACCTTATCCCATATAATATACAGGAAAGTGATTCAGAAACATCATTAGTTTGAGTCAGAAAATGTGTATTACATTAAAAAAAAAAGCTGTTAAGCGTGAAGATTACAGGAGATCAACAATTTCTAAAATACTCAAAGCAGCTCATCTGGCTCCGCCAACCATGCAAGCTTCACAGAGATCACGCTTTTCCCCGTTTTGATGTTTGATGTGAAAAGTATCTGAAGCTCTTGACCAGTATCTGCATGATTGTATGCATATGTTTGGTTGATTGGATAATTGCATGGATGAGCAGGTGTACAGGTGTTCCTAATGAAGTGGCTGGCACGTTTATATGGACCGCTACAATTACCTCGAATGCTGTATTATTAGAACGCACAGCGCTACCACAAAGAGGCTAATGTATGAAATAATAATAGTGCAACTATAAAAAAAAAAATGCAAAATAGACATGGAACTGAAAGCCTGCAATTCCCTTGATCATATATAATTATTTCATTATTGATATTTCATTGATTATAGGTCTGTCATATATTTATATACTGAATTTGAATTATATAGGAAGGCAGAAAAACTAGTCTAGGCCGTTCATTTTGACTGAACTGCCTCTGTTTGTCTTTTACTGCAGATCTAACAATCTTGTCTGTAAAGATATTCCCATTTTTCTCTCTGATGTAAAAAAAAGTGATATTAAACGTCTAATGTCAACTCATTAGACATAATTTCCTACATTTTCCAGCATTGCTGCACAAAAGATGAATGCCTTTTTAATAAATGTTATACAGGCACAATGTAAGCACACATATTTATTACTTTTAATGTTTGTTTGTTTTTTTTCTTACTAAACTGTCACTGCTTGATTATTGACCAGAAGCCACACAATATGTCTGTATGGCTGAAGGAAGTAATTTAATATTCATTCTATCCACTTCCCCGTGCTCGGATTTTACTGACCGTATCTCACAATGACATTCATGAGAAATAATATATTGTAATTATTCCAGTTGTGTTAACCGTACATAAATGGGTCCTGAGAAATTGTGTTAAAATTGATCACGTTTTGTCATGATACCCAGAACATGATACACTGGTATGTCAGTGAGAAAAGAAAACATTAAACTGCACACTCCTATTTATTGCCTGCATTTGCAATAACAGAATTGCGACCAATTGGTTTGAAGTACACAGCAATTCATTTTCTGTTTGCCCACTTAAACCACTCCAGGGCTGAATTACAGTCTGTCAAAATTGAGCATGTAGCATTGTAGTGGCTGCGTGGCCCAATCACAGAATTACAATTCCCGAGTGGTGGTGGCGGCACTTTACTTTCTAATACTCAGGGTGTTTAGGTAAGGCTTTTACTGTTGGATGCAGTGTTTATTAATTCATGGGGGGAAATGAGTGCTGGAGGGAAATGTAAAGGGAGATCATCTGTAACCATTGTACACTGCAATTTGTCCAGGCTTCAAATAGTGTTTTTCATGGTCCTTTCTACGTTAGCTGGCTGCAGATCAGAGGTATGATCCACCAGTGTTCGGTTTTAGTGCTCAGGACTACGTGTGCTTAATGTTGCAGCAAGAAAAGATGGAGGGGGGAGAGAGAGAGAGAGAGAGAGAGAGAGAGAGAGAGAGAGAGAGAGAGAGAGAGAGAGAGAGAGAGAGAGAGAGAGAGAATACACGAGACATGATAGAGAAGCATAAGAGCAAGAGAGAGGGTGTAGAGAGATGGGTACTGGAACATGACCTACTTCGATCGTAATCGATTGAGGTTTGGGTTCAGTATGCGCAAATGGAAGGCTGACTGAATCCCGCCCCAGCAGCACTACACTGAAAGATACAAGGTCACACCGTTAGCAGCTTGTCTCTCTCTCTGTCTCTGTGTGTGTTAGCTAACTCTGTCTCTCTCTCTCTCTCTCTCTCTATGGCTCAGACACTTCTTCTAAGCTCAGGACTATTAGGACATACTCTCCAGGGTACCACTCTAACTGTCCGAATGATAAAACACATATCTGACAGTTCCATATGTTGACAAGCTGCTGCTGTTCAACCAAAAGCAGAACAATGTTCCAAAACATGACTCCCAGTGCGTCCCTTTACATATACTCTTACCATTGCTTAACATTTGATGCTGTCCTTATGGACCTCCAGTGAAATGGTGGCACTACCAGGGCCTTTGTGGGGCATTTCAAGTTTTGGTGAAAAGCATGTGAAATAGGAATGAGCTCTCTGTGGACTGAAATTCTGAACACTCACCATGAAAAGACTGACAGTTCTAAGGACATTGCTCCTGGGATGAATTGGACATTAGATGTGGGTCACAATCCTACGAAGTCCACCTAGCTGAATGCATGTCCTCTTGTTTCTGCTTTCTCACATAGTATAACTAAACCTGTCACTCCATAGTGCCTATCAGAAGGGTATTGAGTTGCTTACAGAAGGTCCAGGAAAGCAGCTAACAGCACTGGTGAATGTTACATTTTAATGCTTAATCATTAGTAATGAATCAGTGTTAGAAATAAGTGGTTATGGTGTGTATGTGTCTGGGTGTTGTTGTTGTTGTTGTCGTTTTTGAAGGGTGTGCTTCACGTTAAAAGCAGCTGAACAGATGAGCATCACTAATTGTACTGATACTTTCTATGCTCATTATTTTGCAAGCTGTGTTTTCACTCCTCCATTTAGACCAAGCAGGATAAATGAAATACAAAAAAAAATAAATAATAAATGATCTATGAAATTTTGTGTCCACACATCCTTTAAAAAATGAGATGTGTCACGTTAAGGCAGAAAATCAAATTTGTGTCACTTCAACCTAGTAATATGAGCATAGCCTTTGAGTAATGGATGGAACAAATGAAATGTATTACACAATCAACTGACCCTTAAATATGCTAGTAAACCTCTCATAGGTAAACACCTTCGGCTCAAAATATTGTTAAGTACCTCATCCCGTCAAGAAAAAAACATCAAAGGTTAATGTGCGTGTGTGTGTGTGTGTGTGTGTGAAATTGGTGTAAAACCCTTTGCTGTTAACATGTTTAAGAACAAGGCATCAGAAATTACCCTTCCAGCTTATCTAGCAACACCCACTTGATATATAATACAAAATCCACGGATCATCTCTTTACTTTCCTTCCTCTGCAACATCAAAGCGGAGCCGTCGGAGGAGGAGGAGACACGGTCCTGCTGGAAAAATTCGATCTCTTGCCCGAGTCGTTGTAAGTCCCTCTGTGGTGCTGAAAAAGCACCCTGCTGTGTCCCAGTTAGCTGGAGAGAACCTAATAAGACGGGTGTTAATTGTGTTTTTCTCTGTAGTCTCTTCTGCTACAAGCTGCCATCGGACAATAGGTTTAGCTTTAATTCAGCCCTCAGTGGAGGAGAGCCCATATGTCTCACAGCTGGACTGCTCAGTGCTCAAACGAGGCTTTTACTGTTACATGAATCAAGTTTTTTTTCAGTGCTTGTTTTTTTTTTTTCTTACCTGCCTGTATTTCAGTCATCTCTAAGTAGAATAGGATATAAAAAAACACAATTCGCTTGAAATCGCTGAATTCTATTAGCACTTCACCACAAGTTTCATCTCGAAATGCATGTACTCTGCGATGCACTTCATTAATAATGCTTTTAAAATGCAGCTCCACTTCAGCAGGGAATATTTGGTGTCATTTTTCTTGTGTTTATGCTGAGAGGAAGATCTCTTGGGTATGTGACAACCCAGGTTCTTTTGCATGAAGAGCAAGAGGCTGGATGCAATCACAAGTCCTTTATTAAACAAATCCATATCAGCAGGCTGTAAGCACAAACAGTAGGCAAGGCTAAGGTCAATCGATCAAGCATACAAGACATGCAGGGCAAATTCAAATAAACAGAAGAGAAGGATCAAGTTTATGACCAGAGAAGATGAGTACAAAGAGATGAGTTGGGTTCTTCTGTGGTGCTCTTATTGAGGTGGATTCTTATGTGGATGTGGCACAAACACAAAAGGACCACCAACATGTAACCCATCAGGAAAAAGCAAGCATTTCTACTTGGAAGAAGTATCTACTTGGATATTTCAGCACTTGTGACTCCTTTTGTGAATGGTTCTGCATGGTTATATTAAAAAGATTGGCAATTTATCCCCAAGTCTCACATCTATTTCAGTCGATAATCTGGATATTGTACCAAAAAACTGATGCTGTAATCATAAATACTCGTCTGAGCGCTCATCCCAGGACTTCACTTTACCACACTTTGTAATGTGAGTTCTAATGACATATATATATATATATATATAACCCCAGTTTCTGGTTTCACTCAGAAGAGGATTGGTCACCTTTTGAGTCTGACTTCGCTCAAGGTCAAGAAATCTTTCCTTGCCTCTGGCTTGTTCATAAGGGAGATCTCCATCTACATGCAAATTTCCCTAAATCTGATGGTGTCTATGTCCCTATTACTAAAGGTGTTAATTCAGTAAAATTGAATTGAATTATCCTACAGGTAGAAGTTCCAGTATTTTGGGGTGTTTCCACGATCATTGACTACACAGTCTAGAAAACTATTATCTGAAGAGCCGCAGGTGTTTGACTCTTGCTTAATCAGTGGCTGTGGGAATGGTTTTTTTCTGCTTCTCTCCCTCTGGGGAAGGGTTATTCAACTATTTTCACCTGTAACTGGGTTCCTGACTTAATGAATGACTGGAATTTGCAGCCAATTGGGAATCAATAGCAGTAATTACATTCAGGAATCCAGAGTCGCTGGCTTTTGTTTAGTGTAGCTTGGTTTTTAGAGCCACATTATACACACATGGCCATTCTATGTGAGGAGGTGATTTATTACCACAGCTTGATTTAGTGCGGCTTCGGTGAGCTCAGCTCGGCCATCTGCATTTAAAGATTTCCGTGTCCCTCTGGACATTCAGCGGCGTGTACAGTACTGGTGGAGTCAGCAGTAAATATGCGGTATCCTCAAGAGGAAACCGGAGTTGCTTTAAGGTTATGGCTGAATGCAGTGTAGTTCAGATCGCATCATGACTATCAGGAGGAGCTTAAAAAGGCTACAGGGGACTTCCAAAGTGCAGAGGAAGTGCCGCTTCTCTCCCCAGAGACAGAAATATATGGCTTTGCAATCCTTCTCCTTCTCTTAGCTTCGCGTTCACCTTCCTGGCTCTCTCCTCAAGCAGTTGCTAAATTCTCATTCTACATTGACAAGCGAAGAGCTCAATTTAATTAGAGGCAGTCCAGAGGTAGGGGAATAGAGCTGCCGGGTTTTACTTGTCATATCCCGCACACGTCTCTCTCTCTGTCAGGCAGAGCAGAGATATAGCAGCTCCACAGCCTGTTCCAGTAACAGGCAACATCTTTACTAAGCAGTGGACACCAAATGGACCTCAGCCTCAATCTCACTGCTGGCATTTGAAACTGATCTCACATATGCTCTGAAAATGGAGCCTGCAAGTATCTGATCCTTTGTTGAGCCTGAAGGGAAGCAGCCCAGTCGTAGATGTATTGTAATGTAGCATTTAGCCATATTGATCTCTTAAGGTCAGATTGACATGATAGGAATAATCTTCCACCTCTGTGTTGACTTAGTGCTCCTCAGGGACTGTCTTGTCAATCAATTAGGTTTGACTTTCAATAATTCATAATTTAATAATAATTCTTGTGTGACTGCTTTTTTTTTTTTTTTTCAATTATTAGGAACAGCTCATTAAGATGACTTTACACTGGACAGCCCTTTAAGCGGTAAATGATTACATGTCATTTTTGAGCTATGGCTATTTTTTTCTTTATAACCACAATAGCACAAGGCAGTGTGAAAAATAATCAGCTATGCTGTGTAGGTTTTTGTTTTTTTTTTCTTTTCGAAATATGAACATACACTCAGTCCTCTGCTTCGGGGAGTCTTAGACATCAATACACACTGTTATTTAAAATCAGAATTCACCCAATCCGCACATCCGACCAAACCTGGCTATTTTTTACCCTCTACGGAGAGCTTTTAAAACAAATATGGATTGTCTTTATGTAATAAGCATGCACATGTGGTTTTTATTGAGTGCTTCACATATTACTTTGCTTTATAGAGGCCAAATGCACTCATATTAATCCAATTTAGAGAGCTTTATGCTTTAACAGTTTCTACGTCATACAGACACTCTCTGTCTCTCTCGCTCTCTCTTCGTAGATGGTGTTACTTCATAGGAACCGCATGGTTTCTGTGACATCTTCTGTGAAAATCAGTGAAAATGAAAAGATACACTTCCCTTAACTGTTAATATGCTTTTTAATTATCAATTCCAGCTGTTCTGTAAGTGCGCTCTGTTACCATCTGTTCTTCATGAATTTATACTGTGGTACAAGTAGGTTTGTTGTAAGCTGTAGTGCTGAACCACATCTGATGGCCACAGGAAAAGCAGCAGACTGGAAAGGTCTCCCACTTGACCGTCATCGTTTGGCATGTGACGTGAACAGTGCTGAGCTATACACCCGGGTTTGAGTGTTCATTTTGACTTTGTTTGTTAGATCTTTTCAACAGTGTGTGCCATTTCTGGAGCACACGCCTGTGCATTTTATACATTATGCAGACGTTATTTTTTAACAACTCGAGAGCTCAGTGAAACATAAACAAAAAGCTGTCAGAGGCGCATCCACAGAGGCCTTCATCATGCAGCAGCTCAGTGCCTGAAGCTCCATGATGCCTGTGCAGCCTGCTGGAGTGAGACCCGGTTTGTTCAGGAGAATGTTTTATATTCTAATCCAGGCCTGTCATTTGTCAAGACAGAAGGAAGGAGTGGGGAATAAATGTTTAAGGAGCAGGTTGTTATACCTATATACATTTCCTTCATACTCTCCATGTCCTGTTATCTTTCCTTCCCTGCAATCAGAGACTTTCCTCCTCATCCCCTGGCCTGTCCCTAAGGTCCTCTGTACTGGTACACATACCTTACTTCAGCTTTGCCCTTTCATACAAAGTTTTATTTAGAGATGTGAGACCGGCGATAACCTTATGTTGATTGCAGACTTGCAGCGAAAGCTAAATTGATTTGTATTCTGCAGTGGAGCTGCGCAGCTTCACTGCCAAATCGTGAGCTGCATGCCATACCAGTCACCCGCAGGACAATTGCCCTGCTTGTCTCTTTTCTACATTTTTTTTTTTATATATATTTGAAGGTGATTTATTGGCATCACCCTTTTCTTAATAACTGCATTTTTAAAGGAATTACATTCCCCTTTGGAATGCAAAAGCACTATGTGTCTGTGGGCTGTTCCGTGCTGAACCTGAAATGAAGTTTCGCAGTACGCACTCCACCACCGAAGTGTGCGTTGGGTGAGTTGCTTGTGCATGTGCTTTTGTGATATTTAGACCGACATAAGGCTGCATCTTCAAAATCCTTTGCATGAAACCGGGCGCTTGAAACAAAGAAAAAAGTGATCAGGTGAAATATGCATCTTTCAGAACGAAAAGAGAACTGTTCAATATTCCCTCTACATTATAATCGCACTGCGGGCTTGGGGTTCATTAAACAGCCCACTTGGACGTGTGTATTTAAGAAGTAAGAATAAGGAGAAGAAGAGAGGGAGAAAGACAGATAAATGGGTGTCAGAAGGACAGAAAGAGAATTATCAATATCGCTATTGCCTCACTCATGTTTACCAAAGCGGTCCTTCATGGACCTCTCACCTTTGAAGCTTCACTTAGTCCCCAGATAGACAATTATTTTCTCTCATAGAGACATCCTACCCATGTCAATGAGCTTTCCACACACTGCAGCAACCGCCACAGGCTCTGTTTCTCTTGCTTTCTCTCTCTCTTCACTCACCCCGGTCTCTCTCACAGTCCATCTCTTACAGCGAAATCCTTGTACAAACAATCACCATCTCCCATCATTTAGATCAGAGGATGCTTTTTATGAACAGCCACATAATTCATCTTTCATTTGCCTTCTGTGACTTATAATCCAATTAGCACACAGCTTAATTGATGGCCTGATAGGAGCAGCGCTGGCCTCTGAATGCGGCGACTTGAGCTCAGCCTGAAGCTTTTCCCAGCGTTGTGTCTGCATTATGTTTTTTCCTGTGTGGCTGGAGAGAGTTTGATAAGATGGAAGCAGGATTGGGAATGTGAATGGCAAGCGATGAGAGACTATTGTGATGTGGTATTATTGGTGGAGAGAGGAGAAGCCTACCCATACTCAGAAAAAGCCTGCTGTTTATAATCTCCAGCTACATACAACTTTGCCTTAGGCGTGTTGGGTAAAGTAAGCATGAGGTGACTTCTGGGGAAATGTTACATCTGCACTAGGTCTGTTTTTCCCTACATGGGTCAGTGAAGCTGGAAGATTACCCCAGCTCTTTTTTTTTTTGCTCTGAAGCTTGGAGACTACAGTACAGGCCACAGTGAGACCATAAGTAGGGGGTCTGTTGAACATTACTGTAGTGGATGCAGAATCTATAACAGGAACAATGAGGCATATGACGAAAATACACCCAGGATGAGGCACCAGGCCACTGAAGGGCACCATATACTCCTGCATGAGCATGAGGAGATCATGTGATACTCCACAGTAACATGGGACAGTAACCCATGCTCAGGATCTAACTGTGGGACTCTGCACCACTGTATAGCGCTTTTAACAAGGCATTGTAGCCAAGCAGCTTAACAAGAATAAAAATGTTTTTATTTATCCCTAATGAGCAAGAGGTGATGGTGGTGAGGAAAAACTCCCGGAGACGATATGATGAAGAAACCTTCTTGAAAGGAAGGAAGCAGAATTCATCTGGGTGACAGCAGAAAGTGTGATTATGAATCATTTTCTTTTTATAACTACATATAGTCAAGTACAATTCTGTAACCAGGAGATTTCAAGCAACTTGAGCATCAGCATAAATTCTGAATTCGTTATAGTCTTAAAATAGTATATGAATTATCCCACGAATATTTCAAGATTTACACACTTGTTACATTTTTTTCCTATTGTGTATTGTAATAACAATATTTCATTGCAAAATCAGTGTCGCTGATTGCGTTGTCTGGCTCTGAAATGCTTCTAAAAAGACTGGAATTGGAATTTTACGCATTTTATGCATATTACTTCAGTGTATACAGTACAACCCGTGCTTCTAAACTGCAGCAGAAACATCTTGAGCTGAACGTCTGAACCAATCGGAGCCTTGCATAAAGCATCTATACTGCTCCCCACAAAGCACTTTTGAGCTCAGGATTGCAGCTGCATCCCAGCTGTTGGGAGCTCATGCGTTACAAGCCCAGGCATCATCCATTAGCTCATCTCAAACTTTTCTGAATGTCTACTGCAGTCTCGTGGCACAATCCTGGATCTCCATCTGATCAGACAACATCATCATCACCTGGTCATGGTAGGAAAAAAATTTTTTTTAAAAGAGCAAGAGGGTTGTAGCCCAGCCTTGGATTCTCCACCAACACCGGCTGATATAATCTTTTCTAAATGAGAGAAGCTAATTAGAAATAGCAACATCATTTCACTTTGGCGTTCACTGCTGACAAGATGAGGGGATCCAGCTCTACCGTAAATCAGGAAAGTCATTATCCGTAGCGAAGTGAAGCAAATTAACGAGCCTGCCATTTCCATCGCAGAAACCTCATAGCATCTAGCTTAAGTGCTGCACTTTCAACCACTTTAGAGACTGACACTTATTAGATGCCAAGTGTCCTTTGATACCCACCTGTACAGATATAGCCTGAGGATTTACAGCTTTCTGGTAGTTGCACACACAAAAAATAGCAAGCCAAGCAAGCAATTGCTGATATTATTTTGTGTGTGTGTTTTAATTCATTTTGTGTTTAAGTTGTTTTTCCTTTCATTTTACACCATATTCATGTAGTACTATAAACTGCTGACAGCCTTTTCTTTAAATGTCAAGGTTATTTCCACCATCTCCTTCAAAAATCCTGTCACCATGCTGTATCTCTAACAGACTGCGACAACTCATTTTCAATATCTCCTCCTTCTATCATTCACTACATCTTCTTTGGACAGCCACAGACCCAAAGCCCTCGATTTACTCTTCCCTCTCTCACCGTCCACTTCCTCTCTGCATCCACTGCAGGTGCAGAGCCAGGCGCTGCAGGTGCTCTGGCAGCAAAGACGTGCTGTTAGCAAAGCTTCACAGCCTTTACTGAGCTTTGCGCTTTGTCATTTACAGCACAGTGGGAGTCTTTCCCTGCAGTACGAGCCAGATACTCATCAGACCTCTACTCTGGGAATCGAGAGTT
Source organism: Hemibagrus guttatus (assembly GCA_033459395.1). Taxonomy (NCBI): domain Eukaryota; kingdom Metazoa; phylum Chordata; class Actinopteri; order Siluriformes; family Bagridae; genus Hemibagrus; species Hemibagrus guttatus. Next base: position 21,096,773 of record JAUCMX010000014.1, on the reverse strand, counting down.
CCCTTTGCTCTTGAACCTCACACTAACATGTTAGCAAGAACAAGGTTTTGCAGCCAAGCAGCTACAGGAATTCATGTTTCAATTAATTTCTTCTTTGGCGATAACCTAAAGCCATTAACACAAAATCTGTACAGCAGCATATACTGGTGTTTTGATCAACTAGGAACTTAATGATGCTTCTGGATGTAAATAAATACAGACAGGTTGTTTGGATTAGAACTGTATTATAGGGATGCAAATATAGATACAGATATGTGATGATGAGGTGTACATTTCTTCTGCTTGGTTACATTGGATTAAATTTATATTTCAGAAAATGTAGCGGGGGGGGGGGGGGGGCATCGTGGCTTGGTGGTTAGCACATTTTGCCTCACACCTCCAGGGTTGGGGGTTCGATTCCCGCCTCCTCTGTGTGTGTGGAGTTTGCATGTTCTCCCCGTGCCTCGGGGGTTTCCTCCGGGTACTCCGGTTTCCTCCCCTGGTCCAAAGACATACATTGTAGGTTGATTGGCATGTCTAAATTGTCCGTAGTGTGTGATTGTGTGAGTGAATGAGAGTGTGTGTGTGCCCTGCGACAGGTTGGCACTCCCGTCCAGGGTGTATCCTGCCTTGATGCCCGATGACGCCTGAGATCGGATAAGCGGTACAGACAATGGAAAATGGAAGCGAAAATTCTAAGAAAAATATCACTAACAGTCCCATGTACATCTCATATTGGGACAAATTATGAACTTGAATACTGATGGATGAAGGATGAAGAACTGTCCCCAGACCTGATAAAAGCGTTAGTATTTCAACCTACTGGAGTTTACTAGGGTTTTCAAGTGTATAGGGTATATGGCATAGGGCGGTATCTGGGTATAAATAAATAAAAAATTGTAAAAAATCAATTTGAGGCCAATCCAAATTCAGATATAGATAGTTAAAGTAGTGAAAAGATATAAATAGTGCTATTGTGCTACTCCTCTAGCTTATATGTGAATTTCTTCTGAGATCTTCTTTTGATAACTTTATAACTTTATACTTTATTTATTAAAAAAATAAACCGTTTGATTATTTTGAGGCCTACATGGAGTACGTGGGAAAGGACCGGACGTTGGAAGAACAGCAACATTCAGATTTTGGTTCTTCTCTGAGGAAAATGATTTTTATTTTTCTCCTGCATTCTGTTCACTTCAAGGTCTGATACATCACCAGGTGTGAATTCTCAAACTGGAATTGTGCTCCCAGCCTCGTGCAAGAAGTATTTTGCTTAAGAGGTTTGGGAAAACGTACCGGAACGACTCGGTGCTCTTTGAAGCCATCCAGCGTTCTTGGTTTGTGTCTTCAACACACAGGGCTTCTCTTTCACACACATCTCTTGACACAGAGGTGGAGGTGAAAATTACACCGAACACCTGCGCTCTTACCATCTTCTTTCTCACCTCTGTCATCATAACACCCAGCATCGTTTTTTCACTCTATTAAGGCCATAATCAGTATTGTGCTTTTATTCCTGCACTGAAAATCGCTATGACCTTCATTTACTACTGTGCATACTGCTATGTTTTTTTAATATGTCCGCTGTTCCTTATCTTTACCTCAGTTTTGTGCAGTATAAGTACTACTTTTTTCCATATAGATCTGAAAGGTGTGTGTGTTCAGGGAATGTAAGACAGATGAAAGTCGCATATTGTTAAACATTCACAAAGACAAATCATATTTTAAACACTTATTTCACAGTGGCACTCTCAGGTAAAAAAGATTCTTGATTAATAAACTTGTAAAATTTAACAAAGATTTCTTTTTCTTTTTTTAAGGTGGGTTTACGCTAAACAAATTAAAACGAACCAAGCATGTGATAAGTTTTATATTACTCAAATCTTTTTTTTTTTCTTCTTCCCCTGAACATATCTGGCATATAGATCTAGCTTTCATGTTCATTAGATAAAATAAACATGCACTCAGTTTCGTATAGTAAACCTTACAGCACACCGTGGTTTAATTTGAAAAGACCTCACTAATTTAAATCATAAATATGACATCGAAAATGCTTGATGAATACATTCTGCCATAGCGAATAACTAATAAGAAAGAGGAGCTTGCATTGCATATCTAAAATCACAATACAGAGAATTCAGATGACTCTGAAAATCGACCATAATCTACCAGACAAATTACTGGAAATGAGCCTAAAGCAGGTGAGTCCAGTGCTAAACGAGCAAGGGCACCATGATTATGTTTTCCCTCATGAGCTATGACTAAATCCTGTTTTGGCTCTTTTATCTGCTCTCCTCTACCACATCCTCATCCAAGAGATTTAAGGCTGACTCACGTCTTTTCCAGAAATACTTTACAATAGCTGAGAGCACTCTGATTATTTGTTTTCAGCTGTTGCAAACTGAGCATTTTATCAGATACAGAACTTCCACTTGTGACAGCCTCTTGCTTTGTACAACATTTAAAAAAAAAAAGAAAGAGTTGGTGGTGTGGCATTGTACTGGGTAGAACAGTGGCTGAGAAGTACAAAACAAAATAATAAAGCAGAAAACACAATAACAAATCTAAACAAAATAACAAATTAGTAAACAAAATAACAAATCAGAAAACACAATAACAAATCTAAACAAAATAACAAATTAGTAAACAAAATAAATCTGAAAACAAAATAACAAATCTAAACAAAATAACAAATTAGTAAACAAAATAAATCTGAAAACAAAATAACAAATCTGAACAAAATAACAAATTAGTAAACAAAATAAATCTGAAAACAAAATAACAAATCTAAACAAAATAACAAATTAGTAAACAAAATAACAAATCCAAAGACAAAATAACAAATTAGTAAACAAAATAAATCTGAAAACAAAATAACAAATCAGAAAACACAATAACATCTAAACAAAATAACTCATTCATTCATTCATTCATTCATTCATTCATTCATTCATCCATCCATCCATCCATCCATCCATCGTCTACCACTTATCCGAACTATACTCGGGTCACGGGGAGCCTGTGCCTATCCCAGGCGTCATTGGGCATCAAGGCAGGATACACCCTGGACGGAGTGCCAACCCATCGCAGGGCACACACACACACATTCTCATTCACTCACACAATCACACACACTACGGACAATTTAGAGATGCCAATCAACCTACCATGCATGTCTTTGGATTGGGGGAGGAAACCGGAGTACCTGGAGGAAACCGCCGAGGCACGGGGAGAACATGCAAACTCCACACACACGGCGGAGGCGGGAATCAAACCCCCCAACCCTGGAGGTGTGAGGCAAACGTGCTAACCACTAAGCCACCGTGCCCCCCCCCCAAAATAACAAATTAGTAAACAAAATAAATCTGAAAACAAAATAACAAATCTAAACAAAATAACAAATCAGAAAACACAATAACAAATTAGTAAACAAAATAAACAAATCAGAAAACACAATAACATCTAAACAAAAAAACAAATTAGTAAACAAAATAAATCATAAAACAAAATAACAAATCTAAACAAAATAACAAATTAGTAAACAAAATAAATCTGAAAACAAAATAACAAATCTAAACAAAATAACAAATTAGTTAACAAAATAAATCTGAAAACAAAATAACAAATCTAAACTATACCTACCTTTTCGAGTATGTCTGATTTGTCATTGTTTTTTTTTTTTGTCTTTATTTTTGTTATTTTTGTTTTGCACTTCTCAGCCACTGTAGGGTGGTGTATGAAATCAGTAACTGTGAGATGGCTGGAGGTAAATTTTCATGGTAGGGGGCAAATCTGGAAAACAGCAGGCCACACTGTAAGATTAAAGCTGAAAATGTGGAGAAGCCATCTATGATACCAGATTTCACAGATTCATCAAACCCTCACATTATCCTCAACACTCATTATGCTCAAAAAGTCTTCCCAAATAATAATCCTGACTTTCAGAACCTGGTATGTCGCAGATGAAACCTGATATGAAAACTGATGAAACTTTCTGTAATTTCAGACCTTTGTATGTTGGAACTCTTCCAAAAGTGGCCACATGAAGGGTTTTCTGCGGCCATCACACATTATTCAGATTTCGTGAATTGAAATTGAAGTGGTCTCAGCTGGATGGTGAGTTGGTCAGAGGGGGTTATGATTAGTCTTTAAACACACCACTGAATTATCTGAGATGCTAATCATGAAAGACCATCCTAAAATCCAGATAGCTTTTGAGATTCTCAATGCAGGTCAATCAGCTTCAAAACACGTGTGTGACCAGACGTAAGATCCTCAGCTAGACACAACATCTTGCAAGTAAACACAACAAAGCAAATGCAAATAAAGACCAACCAAAAGCAAAAATACGCAAGACCCTTAGTGTTACGGGTAGCAGGGCTGAGGGTGAACCACTAGGGGGCCCTCAGTAGGGGTTGTCATGTTATGTCTGTTTATGTTTGTTTATGTTTTGGCCATGTGCGTGTTTAAGCCCCGCCCTAGCCTAATGTGTGTTCCTGCCCCTGATCACCTGTTCCCAATGTTTCCCTGATTATGTTCTCTATTTATAGTCCTGTCGGTGTCATCATTATTTGTTAGTCCTCGTTCGTATGTAGGCCGAAGTGGTGTCGCGGTTTTTGTTTCATGTCATGTCTCGTGTGTTATGTTTAATAAACCCCTTTTTGTTTCACGGAAGCTTCGCGTTGGGTCTGTTATATCCAGCCGGACACCGCCGGTTGTAACACTTAGTGTTATAAGGCTTCCACTCTTTCTGCATAATAGTAGAACCGCCCTTTCTTTATCATAGTACAACTCCAACTAGCACCTTATAATAAAAGGTCACAGCAATATGGAGACAGAACAGGTGACGGCACAAGAGAGACAAATTACAAAAGAAGTCTCTAGAAAGAAAGTCTTTCTCCATGGCAGGTCAGATGAGGGTATTTTCATTCGATTTAAGAAAATAACTCATGCATTAGATCAGTCACCCATACTGCTAAATGGATATGTGAATTTCCCAGAATTCAGAGGATTGGTGAAGACTTGGCTTACTGTCTTGCATGTGTCACATCCTGACATTTGTCTCCAGTGAATTGCAAAGCAGGACAACTATCACATGCAGTCACACAGGAGGAGGGAAAAAGGAATTAAAATATGTCTCAGAAGATCCTTTCTAAGCAAAGCATCACATTGTTAAATGATTTTCGTGTTAATTTCACAAATACTCTTGACAGCGTGTTTCGATTTCAACCTTGTTGCTTGGTCTCATGATTAAAGGTTGATTAGCATTTTGAACGATGGCAAGAATTTTCCTTTCTTTACTACTTCATACAGTCCAGTCTACAAAAACAGCAACATAAAACAATGATGTCTTCTTGAATAAAAGAAGGTAAGACCTAGTGTTCACTGAATGCCCAGTAGACCATGAGAATTCTATGAGTCTCCTCGGTTAGTGGCCCTTCCCTTAATTTATGCATTTTAAATCAGCCATTTCCAAAGACTTGTCCTGAATATTTATAATAGGAAAGCGTGGGACAGATGTTGTTCTGAGGCAATTAAGCTGTAGTTGTCATGCAAGCAGTTCCCCAATACAAGGTGCTTAACCACCCCTTAAGAGTCTGCATGGTCATAATTTAATACCTCCATCCTTTAGTATAGAAATCATGCATGTGTAAACTATACGTATAATCCCCTACAAGGGGTCCTTAATGTTTTAGGCCTGGAGGAGCGTGATGGAAAAGCAATGCTATGTCAGAAGTAAAGAAAATGCTGAAGATTTCACATAGAGCTTACAGAGGAAGTGCAGAATGCTGCCCATGTGAAACCTACCCTTTTCATCATTAGCCCAGTTCAGGCGTGGTAAACGAACAAGATCATTTTGACACCACAGTGTGAAAGGTCTTTGGTCCTAAATTGGCTCTCCCAATCTGGAGGCGAGGACAGAGTAGACAAGTACTAAGGCGGATTGGTTTCTTTGTGACATTTCTCTCACATAGCTTTTAGACTAGCCAGTAATGTTCCCCTCAGAACTGGAAGCTCCACTATACATAGTGCAGTGGCTCAGCTTTGGTCTGTACAACGTGACGCACGAGGCATCTTTACAATGCTTTGAGGATGAAGCCTGCATAATTGCATGGTCCTGTCGCTCTCTCTTTCATCTCACTGACCTCTCGGTGTCAGAGCTCGCTACTCCCTGTTGGGTATTTTAACAGCTTAGCACGTCCTCTGACCACAGAGGTCGGACAGAAGCTGCCCCTGGGACACCGGGCCTCTTCAGCTGGTGTAATTGTGTCTGCAAGGAACAATACAACCAGACAAAACAATATATTGTAAAAGGAAATAACACAGGCCTGAAAATAGCATGCTAATGTTGCACCAAATTTAACAACTAGTGGAAGGGCCCTGGGGTGAGGTCACACCATTCAAAGCCAACTGGTTTGGTCTGAAGGCATTAGTGCAGCAGGACATGGGCAAAAACTCTGACACTGGCACTGTGTAGCAACCTCTCGTCCATAATGAGGGAACGCTACATTACTGGTACCTTAAAGTAACACTGACAAAATACGCACATCTTGATCATTCTTTAATTATATCAAATGTTAGGTGTAGGATTTTAATGATGTCGACTTAAATACTAACTTGTGCAGTTTAATTAATTAGCCAGTCCTCCTTGAACTAAACAGCAGTCCTGTCATGGAAGACTCTAGAGGAAAAAGTGTCTATATCACAGCTCTGAGTGGTGACCGACAGTTGTGAGTCCCAGGAGACTGCAAATAGCGGTTTATATTTTCCCAACCAGCATCTTCTTGTGAATTTCTTACATGAGCCTATATTTAGTCTGGAGGACTTAGTTTTCATCCAAATAATATATGGTTAACTGCTTCTTTAATTACTGGTCGAGTATTAAAAATGAATCATCATGGAGACCAACTGATGAAGTGTACAATATGATAATAGTTAAGGCAGCATGGGATACCGGAGACACAAGACAGCATACGAACAGCAGGTGAGATCTCAGTCCCATGCAGAGCTTATAGACTTTCTCCACTCTTGCTGTCACACAGGCCTCAAAGATCCCAGCGAAAGAGGAATTATTCATGATGGAGGAGGATAGAGACACACACATCAGCACATTTGAAGCCCTGTATATAAAACAGCAGTAGGACACGCAATTAGTTCCGTATTGAGAGAGAGAGAGAGAAAGAGGGGGAGAGAGAGAGAGGAGGGGATGTTTTGGCTGACCCACTTAAGCTACACAGTGAGGCGGAAAAACGCAACTTCAGCTGAAACAAATAGCACCTTCAAGCCTGGCAAACCTTCTCCGAAATGTGGATGGGCAGATTCACACTTTGAAAGAGGGTGGGAATACATGCCAGCGCGCGCTAAAAATCCCTAATTATCCCAAACATAGGCACGTATGCAAGTATTTTCACATTGATCAGTGAGAGCTGGTGTTGCTGTGTGCCTTCACGACTGCCATTTTAGAGGAACCAGGGCACTTGTTCTCTGCAGGCTAATTCCTCATACTGCTTTCCCTCGGTGCTGCCAGGGCCTTAATGAAGATTAGGAAGTGTTTTTTTCGAGCACCTCCTTCAGCTTGCTGCCTGCATCACTTCAGGTAATCAGTTCGGATTAGATTCAGCATTGCTCCAGGTGGATAGACTGATTGGTACCACAGGTCAACTTCTCTGGGGATCTGCTTTGGTAAATGGTAATGGATGTTTGTTGTGCCACTAAACCATCACAGATACTGTAGCCTGATAGATGGGGTTGACTGTTGTTACTGAATTTAATGGATTATTTAGAATAATAAATTCCTCAATGTCACGGCTTTAAATTTTAGGAGGCGGCAGGAAGTGAGAGTGGAAGAAGAAGAAGAAGCACCTACGTTTTTACTTTCATCAAGAAACGCAATTTGTATGAATATGCAAATCTGAGAACCATGCTAACGCTCACCCCCTGGCTCAGGTACATGTGTGTAATTGCAGAAGACATTTACAAAATTAGAACAGGTCTCCTATAGCACTTTTGACTTCTTGTATTTGTTTGATGTTGATGACTTTTCTATAACAGCAGCTCAGACAGTAGTGCTGCACATCGCATCGCAGGTTTATATTAATGCGTCAATTTGAATACATTATTTAACACTTATGGCAAGAGTCTCCTTTGTCTTTCTTGTCTTCTCTCTTCTTTCAGAGAGTGTTCAGGACATCGTTCTTCCCAGTTCCTCTGTAACATGACGAGCTCAATTTTGTTTTGGTTTCTTTTACTTCAAGATAGAAAAAAAATAGAGACTGATGAGGGAACGATTGATTGTAGATGCTTTGCTAACAGGAAGTGGTGACAGGAAGTGGTGACCGAAAGTGTCTTATGCATTTAATATAACCATTTATCGTAAATTTTTTTATTGAAAAATTAGAAATTGTCATTTTTGGTGGTCAAAAAGATTTATTTCACATTTTATATAGCATTTGCTGTTACTGAAAAGAATCATATTCGTGGCAACCTTAACACGATTCATGTCACATCACATAACACTACACCATCAGTGATTATTTTCTTTACATAACACTTCGTTTATTCCTTACATAATGCTCGTCTGTTACGCAGATTTCTCATCAGATTTTTCTCCAGTAATTTCAGGCCTTATTTTCTACCCTATTTTCTTAAGACTGCTGCAGTTAATTTTTAGCTAAAATACATTTTTACTTTGCTATATTCTTTTTAGATAAATCAGTCCATTGTTGTTTTTTACTCAGATCTCTACACCTAGCTGTTTTATACCATATCCTGTCACAATAGTCTATTGTACCAAACTGACCAACTGTATGATTTAATCCAGAGAGTCTGCGCAGCAAGGCGGTAAAAAAGAAAAACTCTCTCATTTCAGAACACAATATTCAAGCTTAACAAGAATAGAGTTTGCGTCTGCATATGTGTCAGCGTGTGCTATTTTAGTTTACACTGTCTTTTAAGAATAAATGGAAAAATATTATAGATTCGATTTACAACAATGGCTTGACGTCTCCCGGATTCAGGCTTTAATTCTGCTGTAATACTGAGCTGTTATTTTCTCTGCATATTACTTCATATTATTTGTCTAAAAATATAAAGTACACCAGTAAACATCACTAAACCACCAAAGGCACGAATTTGTAAGTAGGAATTATTTTTTTCATCAAAAAGCACTGTATTGAGATATTTTTTGCTTTTTTTGCAAGATTTGTTCAGCAGCTATCAATCTCTCCCCTCTCTCTCTCTCTCTCTCAGTTTCAGTTGAGCTAGGGTTCAGTATTAAGGGTTAATTAGGTTTAGGACATTTCTTTCTTTAAGCTCTAGTCTCTAGTCATTGTTTGAATTAAGACACAGTGACAGACGGGTTTCTTTAGACCGACATGCATATATGTAGCATTTTTATGTAATAACACAACATTGGTATTAGTGATGAAAGCTTAGATTAAGCTCATAAAGAAAAAGCTCCTTATTTCCCTGGAGAACTTGAACTGATTGACTGATCCAACGTCTCGGTATTCAAAGTGGAAAAAAAAAAGCTCCTCTTCGAATGAATATAATGGCGGGCTGTGCATACAGACCAGGGAGAGATGGGAGGGGGGCATTACAATCACAAACCTACAATTCAAAGCCCCTCTCAAGGGTTCTACACATGTCAGCTCAATAATGTTCCAGCGGTTCGACAAGGCTCTCTAGCAGATAACCCTGAAACTCAGTAATTACCACTGACAACCATGCAGGAAACCGAAGAGGCTGAGAGAGAGGATACAGAACAAAGAACTGAGAGAGAGAGAGAGAGAGAGAGAGAGAGAGAGAGAGAGAGAGAGAGAGAGAGAGAGAGAGCGAGAGAGAGAGAGAGAGAGAGAGAGAGAGAGAGAGAGAGAGAGAGATAGTTAAGTAGGTGGGTAGATAAACAAAAAGAGATAGATAACCCTGAAACTCAGTAATTACCACTGACAACCATGCAGGAAACCGAAGAGGCTGAGAGAGAGGATACAGAACAAAGAACTGAGAGAGAGAGAGAGAGAGAGAGAGAGAGAGATGAGAGAGAGAGAGAGAGAGAGAGAGAGAGACAGAGAGAGAGAGAGATAGAGAGAGAGAGAGAGAGAGAGAGAGAGAGATAGTTAAGTAGGTGGGGATAAACAAAAAGAGATAGATAGATAGATAGATAGATAGATAGATAGATAGATAGATAGATAGATAGATAGATAGATAGATAGATAGATAGATAGATAGATAGATAGATAGATAGATAGATAGATAGAGAGGAGGGGTAGTTAGTTAAGTGGGTAGGTAGTTTGACAAAAAGACAGAGAGAGAGATAGTTAAGTAGGTGGGTAGATAAACGAAAAGAGATAGATAGATAGATAGATAGATGATAGATAGATAGATAGATAGATAGATAGATAGATAGATAGATAGATAGATAGATAGATAGATAGATAGATAGATAGATAGATAGATAGATAGATAGATAGAGAGGAGGGGTAGTTAGTTAAGTAGGTAGGTAGATTGACAAAAAGACAGAGAGAGAGAGAGAGAGAGAGAGAGAGAGAGAGAGAGAGAGATAGTTAAGTGGGTGGGTAGATAAACGAAAAGAGATAGATAGATAGATAGATAGATAGATAGATAGATTAGATAGATAGATAGATAGATAGATAGATAGATAGATAGATAGATAGATAGATAGATAGATAGATAGATAGATAGATAGATAGATAGATGAGATTAACACCTCTTTATTATCATAGCTTGATAAAAGCAGCCACTACACCTAATCCTGCCAGATAAAAAGCATAAACTGTGAAAGTTTCACCATATGAAAGGTTTTCCCAGTCCAGCGCACACATAAAATCCGAATTTCACATTGAGAAGCATAACATATATCTTCTTGAATTGATTCTACCAAATACATATTTTATATAGAAAAGCTGTTTCTTACTTAAACCGAAAAAATGACAGATACTGAGGGTTTCTTCTGAAGAGCCGGCGTAATGTGCAACAAAACGTCGCAATTTTTTCATTCTTGATAAATGTGTCTCTAAAACGTGTCAGTTTTGCTTTGCTTTTCTCGCTTCTTCTCAACATGTTTTTTCCTCGTTTTATGCACAGCTGTCATAAAGAATACACTTCGAGATATAAAAAAAAATCCTATTTTTATCTCTGAAATAATGAATTCTATGAAAATATATGAAGAATGGAGTGACTGCTTAAGCTTATGAAGACAGTTCGAAAGTGCTTTTAGAGAAGTGATGCAGAGGGTTGTTTTTTTTTTTTTTTTTCGTCAGAATAGCTTCTTAAACTCGAATATGCGCTGTCCTGTACTTAATGAAAGCCTGTGAGGTTGAGGTGTATTTTTTTGGCAGCCCGGGTTCTGCTGGGATGAATGGAGATGTGGAGTTAGATGCTGAGGATTGAGGAAAGGAAGAGGGTGTGGTTGTGAGCTGGTGAGCACAAACTGACATGATTATCAAAGCATTGCGAGTGTGAGTAGGTCAGCCAAGCACCTGAGGCTAAACAATGTATACTATAGGTACGAGCTATTGTTCCGTGGCATTAAGGATCTAGACTGTCGGAGTGCCCCGAGGTTTCTGTTTATTTAGCAAGTGTTCACGCTGAGCTTCGTTCTTCGTAAGAACATGCTAATTGGTTGTTCTGGTTTTTTGATCTCAGACTGATTTCGCACTTTTTTTTTCCTCGCAGCTGAAGTTTGATGCTGAAGTAAAAAAAAAAATGAATTGTGAATGTAATCACTGCCTCATAAGAAAAGACAAGACAGTCACCTGAACTGGGTAAACTGATGGAGGTATGTGCAGTTTGTGGAGAAGACAGCTGTTCTCACCTGCAGGGCTTCGTAGAGACATACAGCACTGACAGGCTTCTGGTGAGAGAGAGAGAGAGAGAGAGGAGGAACAAGTGAACAATTTGTAACATGGAAACATCTTGTTTGAAAAGCAAAGAACATTCAGAAAGCTCAACAGTTTTTGACCGGGACAGTCCAAAAACTGTTGCTAATGTACATAAAAGGCGTTCAATACCTGCTGAATTAAATAAACATATAAAGCCCTTTCTGGGATAAACTGTTACGCAGCTTTTATTAGACCAACCTTTCTTAATTCTTTAATCTGATTGGTTAGAAAATAGAAAGGGTGGAGTAATTATCTGTAAAAGCAACTCGGACTGTGCTGCTGTATTTTAAATCACAGGTTTATTCTAATGCATTATGGTTTCTATAGTAACCACTCATTCGCTGTTTGATGTAAGATGTGTTGGGAAATTGTTGTGATATAAGACAAATAAATTACCTGGGGATGTGCTGTTATTGGAAAAATAATCATCTTTGGTGTACAGCATCACACCACCCCAGTATTGATCATTTTTCTTTCATATATTATCATAGGAAATGTATGTGTGTGTGTGCGTGTGTGTGTATGAATGTGTTATCTTATATAATGTTAATAAACTTGTACATCAAATGGAACTGTGGAAACTAAAAATCTAGCTCATGATTGAAAAATGTCTTTTCTACTGTTAGACCTGCCTATTCCATGCTTATAACATGCTTATAACATGCTTATAACATGGATTACAACCTGCGTTTAAAGAGCCGGTGTGTTTCGACATCGGCCTAGAGGTGGAACTATGGTATCAAGTCTTAACAAAAATTCCAGTGCTGTAGGAAGCGGTTTATCCGAAGAGCTTTATCCTGAGAAATGTAGGAGGTTAATATACGATGGCAGCCAGGGAATTTTGAGAGAGAGTCAATATTATGTTGGCTGCATTCAGAAACATGAGAGTGACTGCAATGAATCCTAAGTAGCTAAACCTGCTCCGTTTTTGTTTTTGTTTTTTGCTGTCCATATTCTATATATACATATACATACAGTACAGCTTGTATTGTAAATAATATTTTGCAGGTGAGTTTGTTCCTTAAGCCTATTAAATTCATGGAAGCAAATATTTATTTTCTTCTGTTCACCTCTCGAGGAGAGATGTATGTATTTTGCATTTGTTGACAGAGAATATTACCCCAGTCAAAAGCACTGACTCACAGATTAAAGAGCCACAAATGATGGGCAGTGACATTTGTTATAATCATATAATCATCTCATTCACAAAGCATTACAAAAGCCTGTACTGGATGAATTTTATCACTACATTGAGTTTCTGAATCATGTCCCCTGCCAGACCTATATCTGATGCAGAGCCCACTCATAAGCGGAGTGTGTGGAGGCTTGGGAAAACCCTTCACGTGATCAGATTTTGACATTTTCTATTATGCATATAGTTTTGAGAATTACAGGCTTTCCTCAACTGAAAAGAGCTTCTCTTTTTGCATGATGCAACCAAAAGTAAAGGTCTAGCATTTTAAGGTCTGGTTATCTCCAAAAGGAAGAATAATGTATTTAACAGTGGACTTTGCTGCAAAGCAGCTTTACGGGGTCAGAGCGCAGGGGCAGCTATGATACAGTGACCCTGGAGCAGAGAGGGTTAAGGACCTTGCTCAACTGCCCAACAGTGGAGCTTGGTGGTGATGGGGCTTGAACCCCGGATCCTCGAATCAACATCCTAGAGCCTTAACCACTTGAGCCCCCTGAGCTATAATTGCTGATCTATCGGTTCTTTCAGCTAAATTTCTTGTCATTACTGCCTTTATTAGATCACTTTCATTTTTTTGAGGATCACAGACATTTTGATATCCGATGTTTATTTACAAATCTGGCCCATGTCTGTAGCTAGTCATCACCTTGATCAGAGCGTGGTAACACACTTCGCTAGTCTGGGTTTAGACATTTTTAGTTAGACTGAGAGTTTCTCTGCAGGCAGACAGCCAAATAAGGTTAACAAATAAGACTACACTCCCATATATTTATGGTTTCTTTAGCTAGAGATATATTATTATTATTGAGGTTTCCAGAAGCAACATCCAGTGGGTGTTTAGAGACGGCAAAACAAATGTTGCTGGTAACACAGTCCGTATAAAAAGGCTTCATGGATTAACTTATTGAGCTGAACTGTTTTCTGAGACTTCTCCATAATGTATGCCCTTTAATCTGCAGTATTTAATTTGATGTAATGTAAAGCCCCCTGGCTGTGTGTGAGGGCATGATTATTCTCAGAGTGATGGGAACAGCAGGATAGGTTCTCCCTGCATTCTGCTTTTATGTTGCTTTATAACTGGCTGCCTTTGATGGCCAACACTAGGTGTGTGTCTGGGAAAAGAACTTAGCCGGTACACACACATGCTCCACTGGCCATGGTTCCAATATCCCCCAGTGAGAAGCTTTTTAGCACACAGTAAATAACCTCTGTGCTCACCAAATCCCCCAGTATCAGTCTATATACTACCCTTATCTGATGGGTAAGTCTCACAGAAGCCCTAAAGACACCAGCAGACACTGAAATCAAATAGAAAGTTGCACTCATATCTCTTTACTTGATTACTACCTCTTATTAAAACCAAATTCTGGACCTCTGGCTGAAGGTGAAAGTAAATCAGCCTAATGAGGAATAATTATTCACGGGAACCTTTTTAGAAAGGGCATCATCATGGTGTACTAATATATTACAGATACGCTTCATAGGTTATGTTCAGCGATAGAAACTTTTAAACGAGGCCCTATTTCAAGAGAAGAAAGGTAATTACTGTAAACCCGTACACCATGTTTTTGTCAGCATTGTAAATTGGTGTGTGTTTGGTAATCCAGAGTAACCCCTCTCACACTGCCTGTTTCTCAGTAGCTTGTAACAGCTGTGTTTCTTATAAACCAGCATTACCCAGCAGGGGGGAAAAGTATTACCTTTGTCAAATTGCACAAAAAAAGCTTTAGGAAAGTTGTTGGGTGATTGGCACACAGCTGTGGGAATGTATCAAGCAAGAAAGAGTAAACCTGTATGCCTTATCTTACTCAAAGCTCAAGGCTTTTTACCTCACTCGCAGCGAGCAAGTGAAGCAAGAAAATGGAATTTTTTTTTGCCTGAGAGGTCCCTTCCTTTCCAAATAGGTTTATGTGGCCAATGTTTATTATTTGCTCTTGGGTGAATTAAATACCATTTACAAATCCTTAACCGGTCAGGATTTTAAAGCCTAGGCTTTGCTACATGTGCAGTAGTCAGGGTTTGTTTTGTTGAGTGAGTCTACAGAATGAGGTTGCAAGCATGAATAATTCTGGGAATGTCATTATGTCAAAACTCAGGTCCTTGAGGGCTACAGATGTATGGAGATGTGTGTTTTCCCTCTTCATGCCAAAATACAGTCTATGACGGCTTCAGTAATTAGCTGATGAGATGGCAGACTGAAGTGTTTTGTTGGGGTTTTTTTTTGGTTCTCTAGGGCTTGTGCCTCACTTGTTTTAATTATGTTGTCTTTGTTGACTTGTCTTCCTTATAATAAGAGTGCTTATAAAGAGATATGCATAACGTTAGACATTGATGCATGCTGTCATAGGAAAGTAATCAGTGACAACGCTGTATGAGGCATTCTGACAAACGCTGATCCTGTGTTTTATTCCTCTTATGCTGCAGCAGTTTTTTATAAAAGGACGGGAAAAAAGGTTTAAAATTTAGCAGATACTGTTGTATAATCAGAGGTATAAGCATTACTCCATTACAAGTAAAAGTTGTAAAGACAGATTTTTACTTAAATAAAAGTACAGAAGTACTTGTTTTTAAAAGTACTTAAGTATCAAAAGTAAAAAGTAAATGATAACGCATGTTTATTATCTATTATACATATTATACACATTATTATTTATTATACATATCTATTATCTTGTTTTATTATTGTTGCATATTATCTCTTTGTATGCAATACTTGCAGTACCTTTTGTAGCAACCTAGTGAATATACTGACCAGTTTGTAGTATCTGTGGAATTAAGAGCTTTTAGAATGTTACAAGACCTATAGAATATATATAAATATATTATATATATATATATATATATATATATATATATATATATATATATTTTTATATATATATATATATATATATATATATATTTTATATATATATATATATATATATATATATATATATATATATATATATATATATATATATATATATATGGTACTGTGCAAAAGTCTTAGGCCACCATCAGTTTTGTTGTTTGACCATCCATACTTTTTCAGTCTCTTTACCAATATACAAGGCCTTCCAGTCCATGCAGTGCAGAGTCAGGCACGGTGTACTGTAGACTACTGCTGCGGAAGTAGTAGACCATCCGGGAATTTTTGGAATACTCTTTTCAGCATACTACGATTTGGGGCATACTTATTCTATTTTCGAATACTATTTAGGATGGATAGTATGAGAATTTGGACACAGCATACGTTTTTGCATGTTAACTAACATCATTACCAATGCGTTGGTGGTGGTATGGTTTGTTTTCGGTAAACAAAGCAAACAGTTAAAACGAAAAGAATCTTTACTCTTCTGTAAAGGAACGTGATGCAGGTGATAAAAAAAAAAAAATCATCCTCTGATCAACGTAACTACTTTCTACTCAGTGACCTTGACAGAAATGGAGTGCAGTAAAAAGTGCAATATTTGTCTCTCAAATGTAGTGAAGTTAAAGTAACAAGTTTCCAGAAAAAATAATACTCAAGTAAAGTACAGATACTCGAAAAGTGTACTTAAGTACAGTACTCAAGTAAATGTACTTCGTTACTGTCCACCTCTGTGTATAATAGGAGCTTAACTCTCATCTTAGAAATAGGAAGTAAGTAAGTTCGTGAATTCCTTTTATTCAATGAAAGCTGTGAAGATATTTTATTGGTTTATTGCAGAAATCATAACTTACATAGTTTGCTCACATAGTTAAAAAACATTTTGAGACAGTGCGTTGATTCAAGGCCAGTGCTATCTATCTATCTATCTATCTATCTATCTATCTATCTATCTATCTATCTATCTATCTATCTATCTATCTATCTATCTATCTATCTATCTATCTATACATATATATATATATATACTTCTATCACGTAACTTCTGTTATGATAAAGCTAAATTGTCCCAATCTTATCTTTGCAAAGAAGAAACTATATGTGCATTACATTTCTTTAACCTTGAAGATGAGGCAATGTAAGCTTCAATTTGGTAACTTCAGACTAAAAAAGATTAAAAAAAGCCCTCAAAATAACATCTGAGGAGGAGCAGGCTTTGAAGTAGCTCACTATGTAAAAACTAGGATATAATAAGTACATTTATCAACCTCAAGGGCAAATGAAGTCTAAAGAGACACAGTAAATGACTACATTGTCAGATGAGGATTGATGGAGTTATTGATTGCTTTATAGCAGCCTTAATACAGTATAAGGTGAAGGCCACCTCCCGACATTTACCAAATAAACAGACCCATCATTCAGTTTCTGTTGTGAGCAAATCAATGCGTTTCCACCAGTGAAAAGACTGTTGAGCTTGACGTCGCTCTGTGCAGTGCCATTTCAGGTTAAGTCCCTCTGTTCCAGGGCAGACTGTCCTCGCCTGTTGTCCACAGTCTGCACTTCACCCCACCTGTTATCTCTGAGATATTCTGGTCTCAGGCCCATTGCACTCTCCGCGTCCATGTGTCGCTAACAGGTGTCGGCTCCCTGGGCTCCATTACATGCCCCGATGCTAGCAACAAGTTAGCTGTCGATTTTAGGAGCAGGTGTGTAACACTGTCTCACAGCCAGTCTCACCAGATCAGCTAATTACATTCCCCTCACCTATCCCGTTTAGCTCATTTATACCACCACAGGCACCAGAAGAGACAGGCAGCGCCGAAATCCAGCTCTCAGGTTCGATCCGACAATGTATTCGAGCTCAGGTGTTTAACAGAGTGTAAAGTGCTTTATAGCAAATGTAAGCAAAGTGCGATACAGATAGCATTAGAAAGGGAAAAGGGTGATGGATTGTTTCACCTGCCAACTGGCAGCACAACAAAAGAGAAGTCCTTACCACATGAAATAAACACAATTGGGTTGAATTGAAATGACATGAAACTTTAAAGACACGGTGGAAAGAATCAGATGAATGACAGCAGAAAGTCGATTGTTTTTTTGCTCATGGCACTTCCCAGTGCTTTGTGGGTTTCTGTGCATTGCTCAATATCTATATACTAGAGTAATACTTGATTTATAGTATTTCTACTCTACTGGAGTATTATTTATTTAATTACAGTTCTAAGATAATGAACTTACTTTTACTCCCTGCATTTTTATTAAGACATTTAGATGTCTTTGTCTCATCCAATCAATGACTGTATACGCTGTCATCTGTGTATGTGTGTGTATGTATAGAGAGTGCTTGAAAGTAAATCCTTTTTAAATTTTTTATATTTCTCCATCAGAAAATTTTTCTGCATTGTCCTAAAAGTAGACAACGTGAACCCAATCAAACAAATGAGACAACAATAGTATACTTGGTCTTTTTTTTTTTTTGAGGAAAATGATCCAATATTTAGTTGCATATAATGGTAGAAGATAAATCACCATTTAATTTGAAGATTTGTGAACATTTGTGTGAAAAAAACACAGGTTTTTTTTTGTTTTTTTTTAATTTTCTATAAATATACTGCCAGTGGTAGGCTAGGTACAAACAGAGATATGTAGGAAATTCTTAAAGTGCTGAGTATCTACTTTCCTATGAGCTTCATATTAACCACACTGTGGAGTGTGACATGACAAAGACATTGAATAATCAACATGGACACAACAAAACATGCACAAATTCTATTTTTTGGCCTCTGGGGAAAGTTCCATTTGTAAGATTATGACACATACTTTATCTTAAATACAAGTTGTCTGTATATTTTCCGTACATGTATACACCGATCAGGCGTAACACTATGAGCAGTGCCAGGTGAAGTGATGATCTCCTCATCATGGCACCTGTTAGTGGGTGGGATATATTAGGCAGCAAGTGAACATTTCGTCCTCAATGTTGATGTGTTGGACAAGTGTAAGTGTGAGTTTGACTAAGGGACAAATTGTGATGGCTAGACCACTGGACCAGAGCATCTCCAAAACTGCAGCTCTTGTGGGGTGTTCCTGGTCTGCAGTAGTCAGTATCTATCAAAAGTGGTCCAAGGAAGGAACAGTGGTGAACCGGAGACAGGGTCATGGGCAGCCCAAGCTCATTGATGCATGTGGGGAGCAAAGGCTGGCGAGCCTGCAACAGACAAGCTGATAGAAAGGTGTCAGAATACACAGTGCTGTTTTGGCAGCAAAAGGGAGACCAACACAATATTAGGCGGGTGGTTATAATGTTATGCCTGATCACGTATGTTACATTATTGTCTGAGGTAAATTGGGAGAATTCGACTTTAACCAGGCAGCACAGACTTCCACTGGTCTGGCCGTCTCTCCCACCCCTTGGAGCCTGGTGCTAGTTCCGTGTCACCTTCTCATGTGCCTTCACACCACTGTGTCACAGTCACAGAGCCCAAATGCTCCAATGTTCCATGTTAGCGCTCGACTGCACAGGCAGTCCCACAAAAGGTCAGAAACTAAGTTTGATTAGAAAATGATCACGACTCTCATGAGCAGCAGGGCTGTTAAGCTGCAAGTCAGCAGAGGATGCCATGCCCCTCAATTGACAATCCTGGCAATGGATTGTGTGCCACCGATGTAATATTTTGTGAACGAGCATCCAAATCAAGGATGAGCCTAACTGCACAAAGCCCGCTGGAACAGATGGCAAGTCAAAGACGATTTTTTAAAATCTCTTTCTTATTTAAATCCCCGCACAGAGTGACTGTGAAAGTGGAAGGAGCTCTTTCTCATCACCTTGTCTTATCACTCTATCATTCATCCTGACACCTTTCCTTTTTAAAGTTTGTTCTATCTAACACTCCCTTGTTTAACCTTTCCCCAAAAGACTGATCCATATCTCTCTCTCTCTCTCTCTCTCTCTCTCTCTCTCTCTCTCTCTCTATTTCTTTCTACCAGCTGGGACCACATATATATTTGGGAAAGGAGGCGCTCTTATCACATACACATGGGCACCAAATGAGCGACCGAGCACCAGGGCGGACCGGCTGGCCGTGGGCTTTAGCACTCAGTTGAAAGACGCCATCCTGGTGCAGGTGGAGAGCACACAGGGCCTGGGAGACTTCCTCCAGCTACACATAGTGAGTACCAAACTTTACCCCTGCGCAGAAACCCTACTTGCCTGTTCTGTTTTAGGATTACTTCAGCATAAAATGAAGGCATTTGATAATCACTTACATGAAAATTGATCATTTTAGCTTATCATCACGTAATTAGTAGAAGATTAAAAAAGTTTCATGTACAGTTTGTCTCAAAGTGATAAACTTTTGTTCATTTGGATCATGTGGTTTGGGGACCCTTAGGACCTCTTAACTAACAACTTAATGCAAATGAAGTTGCTGTTTCTTTCAGGCGCTATATAATCACGAAGTCGTATTGAGGCCATATCATATATGAGATGTGCAAATAAACCTTGTAATTTGCCCTAGATAAGATGACGTGATAGCGCAGCTCATTGGAAAGATTAGAAACGCCTGGTGAGAATATTAATCTGCATAACATGAAAAGAGTAACAGCCAATAATATTTTATTCTATTAAAATAACATAGACCTGTGATGGTGTGACAATATGGTGGTATATCAAGACTCCATGAACCTTTGGATTTTTCTCACAATTATAGATGATTATCTTTAGATTAATAATATATTTGGTCTGAAGCTTGCACTTTTACACTGGAAGCATCCTTAGCAGTCCAGGAATAAACAGTCTGACAGCAGCTGCTTGGCCATACACAGAGCGGCGTTTGTTTTCAGAGCCTCCCCCTTGCTTGTTGCAGTCTTTAAACTCAACACTGTTTCATTCTACTGCTGAAAGGCTGGGTTTGTGTGAGCTCTGTCAGATGGCTCATCTGCAAAATGTCTTTCAGTTAGATGCAGTTCTTAGCCACAGAGCTTATTCTCACTCTATACAAGGACATCGCTCAACATTGATTTTTGCACCATCAAGCACCTGTGATTTGGTGTGTATAATGTATGAGGTCCTGTTGTAAATAAAAGCAAGTCTGTAAAGTTTATGGTGAGCATAAAAAGCGGGTTTGCCCCTGCTTTTATGGACAGCACAGCTCTCACCTCAGTACTTGTCCTTCATGCTGAAGTATTTGCTTCAGAAATTAAAAACAAGGACACATAATTCATTTGGTCATAAGTACAGCCGTGACATGGATTCAACAAGAGAAAGCACACAGCTTGAGGACATAAAATCTTTAGGGTGTTCTACTCCTCAAGCAGGACTTGCATTTGTCCGTGTCCTGTCATAGTATCCCCACAGTGTCCCATCCCTCTAGCACTACCTGGCTCCAGGCTGATGATGCTTGGCGCCACTTTCTCGCCCACAGAGTCTGAGACCTGCAGGAAGGCGTGGGCTGATGAATGAGGTGGTGCCATCAGCAGACCAGCCGCTCTCACTGCCAGTAATGAGCAGCAGAGTGGTTTGGTATTCCAGGGTGGCTGTGTATCGATCTTCACTGAGACTCTGGCCTCCATCATCTCACAGGCATTTTGGAATGAGGGTGCCATGGGGGTTCACCACCCCACTTGTCAGGGGGAAGCTGATGGATTAATGGAGCTCTCTGATCTGTGTGGCTGGGTTAGCTCAGTATAAGCAAGTATTGGGAGAGATATGCTGCAGCAGAGCTGCAGGAGGGGTGTAGAACACAGATTCCCAACCCTGGTCCTGGAGTACCCCCTGTTCTGCACTATTTAATTTTTCAGGACGAGCTGATAGTTAACTTGAATCAGGTGTGTTGGAGATGATGAATGGAATGAGATGAAGGTGTTGAGAACTTGGAGTCAGGGGAACATGACTCTAGCCCAGTTTAAAAATGTGAAATTAAGTAGCTGAAAAATCTTGCCCTGTGGACATATCTCAATCTCACCATGGGTTTTGATTAATATACCAATTGATCATTAGTGTCTTCACACCCATGCCCAGCTCTCAGCAGTGACAGAAGCTCATGCTCCAGACAGCCATTTGTTTTAGACCAGTTCATAGGCATCAGTATTAGATTGCCCATCTTTCAAGATACTGTGGGGTTTGTCACCTTCAGACAAACGGAGAATAAATATCCTGTTGTTTTTACTAGCTGGACTAGATGTTGTCTAGAAGAGTCAGTGATGATGAGCCAGATCTTCCTACCATGTGCAGCAGCCTGCTTCCATACTTGCACAACTTGTACACTCCTGACCACATGTTACAATTCGCCTTGAAATATTGTGCTTGGAGGTTCTACGGAGCCAAACTTCTCCGTTCTGCCTCAGGCTGAGGGCATCCATCTCACATTTGACTTACTGTGGAGCACTTTGGGCTGAGGAACAGATGCAAGGGGCGGGGGGCTCTCCTCAGGGGAAATCAGTCTTTTTAGCAGTGTGTATCCCCTGGACAGATGTGCCATGATTAAAAACTAAGGGAAAATCTGTCAAATGGCAGTGCCTTGCCTCATAATTAAAGGAGCACCTGTTCCTGAAACAGTGGGCTCCAACCTTAAAGCATTGCACACTGACTCAGCATTTTCTCTCCATCTTTTTAGTAACTCTGATCTACTCTTATTATGTAACACAAACAGGATGGCTCAGCAAGACACAACAACAATAATATACTTAAAAAGTGTGAAAACTTCAAAAATTCCTCAAAAACATCCAAGCTAATATTCTGAAATACGTAGATTACAAGAGATTGTCTTTCAAATCAGAAAAATGAGTATGTCCTTTCTCTCTCTCTCTCTCTCTCTCTCTCTTTTTTTAAATAATAATTTACATGTTTTTGCATATTTCATATATGTGCAAATGAACACAACTGTAGGGCAGGTATTACATTTATGAACCTATTTTCCTCCACTTGAAGACACATTTCTATTGAAGACATTTTCTACAGACAAGATACCGGAATAATCATGCAGTGGTATTTCAGAATAATCAGGTTTCTCCAAATGATGACTTATTACCATGGTAATATTGGTATATATATTTCAGAATTGAAGAATTCACACCTCAGATGCCAACACCAGTACACACTCTTATTTAACCTTTTTGTTTTACTTGGAACAGCTTTCCAAAATGCATCATGGCTTTTATTTGGAACTAAAGCTGGGGTTGTGTGAACTTGGCTAGCGAGAAAAGCATCTCCAAGTTCAATAATATTCTAGTTATAGATCACCAAAGTAGTCATGCAGCACGGTGACTTTGAAATTCTTTAGAAAACACGTGAAATTTCTTTGAAGCACAATTACTCAATGTTACACTTGCGAGCTTTTACGCAAAATGGTTTCATTAATGAAGCTTTATTAATTACATGTGTCATATAATTAGTCGTTGAATTTTTATTACACAGATTCAATTTATACTTATGTTGCAGGGCAAATTAAATCAATCACAGATTAGTTATGATTTGTAGGTTTACTGAAACATCTCACTGAGATTTCAAAGTACAATAGTTCCACTTGAATGCAAATATATTTGAGCTAAATAAGAGCTTGATAATTCCTTTACAGCAGTGGTTTATATGCTACACCACAGGATTTCGTGGTGCAGTACCACATTAGAGCCTTTATTTGTCACATATACATTACAGCACAGTAAAATTCCTTCTTTGCACTTCAGTCTCTTCAGTCAGAGCACAGGGCCAGCCATGATGCAGCACCCCTGAAGCAGTAAGGGTTAAGAGCCTTGCTCAGGGGCCCAGCGGTGGCAGTTTGGCAGTTCTGGCACTTGAACCCCAATCCTTAACCCAGAGCCTTAACCACTTGTGTCACATACTGACAGCACCTTAATCATCTATTAAATTAACAGCCTAAAATATAAATCCACATAGCCTAAAATGTATTAGATTTCATTCAAATAATTTGCAATAAAACAAGATCTTGGTGGCCATGGAGAATTTTAAAAGTAGTCCAATTTGGCATAAAACCACAACAGACTGTCCTGGCCACTGAAAATGTTCCTGAGTGCCTATGGACCTCTAGTTGCACTTCTTGTTGTTCCCAATTTTGGCCACTAGGAGCAGTAATAATTCGGTGGCACTAAATGGATTGGGGGGGGCACGGTGGCTTGGTGGTTAACACGTTTGCCTCACACCTCCAGGGTTGGGGGTTCGATTCCTGCCTCCGCCGTGTGTGTGGAGTTTGCATGTTCTCCCCGTGCCTTGGGGGTTTCCTCCGGGTACTCCGGTTTCCTCCCCCGGTCCAAAGACATGCATTGTAGGTTGATTGGCATCTCTAAATTGTGTGTGTGTGTGTGTGTGCCCTGCGGTGGGTTGGCACTCCGTCCAGGGTGTATCCTGTCTTGATGCCCAATGACGCCTGAGATAGGCACAGGCTCCCCGTGACCCGAGTATGTATAGATCGGATAAGCGGTAGACAATAAATGGATCAGTGAGCATGCTAGAAAGCCATGCAAAGCAGTGTAACTTTTAACCACGGGACATTCAAGAGAAGTAGGAAGTATTTCAATGGATTTTAAAAAGTTCTGAAAAACTCATACTTCAATACTATGTAGTAATTCATACAATAACACAATGAAGATTTGTTGAATTGTTGACATATATGTGACATATTCCAAGTTTCAATCATGATAGGTCATGATAAGATGCTAATATGGTCTCTTTTGTTAAAGTAGAGAAACCAACAGATTTATAAATTTGTTTTGACGATCAGATTCTAGTCGAGTCTCTGAATGATTTTCGTTTTTTGTTCATCTTCCTAAAAATCTTCCTAAAAGTCTGTTGATTCTTTTAGTAACGAGAGAGAATGTCTTATCAGGCATTGTCCTTTTGTTCTGTGAATGTGGTTCAGACTAATACACTGCTGGAATCCATTTGCACATGCCTGACTGGTTTTTGTTGCCACTGAAATAGCCATTTTAGCATTCCTATGATACATTTTAAGATGCTCTCATCAAGACTCTGCATTTGTCGGGTCATTTTTACAAAATGTGTGCCATGTTTCCATCTGCTATGTTTGTTAGTTGATGCTGTGGGCCACATAAGATTTGTGAGCAATTCACAATTTGCTTCTGAATGTAAACAAATCAAGAGAGTGTGTTTCATTTTTATTACAGGAAGCAACATACACTGGTTAGACATCGATCTTTCCTTGAGATATGACTTCTCAGCTCTTATTGAGCTGCCTAATGCACATTTGTTTACTGAAAGTCACCAGACTTGCTGGCTAGTGCTCTGTTATGAAGATACAGGCAACTGGCACATTTTTATATATCAACTGTTCAATTCCTTGTAAGTTTAATTATCTACAGTATTTCATCATACTCATGGAGCATTTTATTAGAAAAACCTTTACACCTACTCATTTATGCAGGTATCTAATCGGCCAATCATGTGGCAACAGGGCATGTTCCACCAACTTCAGGTAATGTTCACATCAACCATCAGAAAAGGCAAAAATGTAATCTCTGTGAACATGACTGTAGGTGCCAGACAGGCTGATTTAAATATTCTGGCTGATTTCTTAGGAATTTCACCCAAAGCAGTCTCTTGAGTTTACTCAGACCGGTGCAATAAAGAAAAAAACATTCCTTGAGCTTGACAAAAGCGCCGTATTGGCAGGAGAGGTCAGAGCTGGTAGAAAGGCTACAGTAACTCAGATGACCACTCGTGGTGAGCAGAAAAGTATCTCAGAATGTCAGACCTTGAGGCAGGCGGGCTCCAACATCAGAGGATCCATTAAGGCTTTACAAAAGGTATAGTGCAGCTACATTGAAGCTAAAGAGAAAAGTGGCCATCCATATAGGTTGTAGATAAGGTCTTAGGATCTCTTCAGTGTGATTGTCTATCTGTAATCTATAATAAACTCAGATGTTGAGCTAATTTAGGAGCTCCTGGTTACACAGCTCCAAATGACTGTAGAAAGGACATTATTCATAATCACACTCTCCGGTGTCACCCAAATGAGGACGAGGTTCCATTTTGAGTCTGGTTCCTCTCAAGGTTTCTTCCTCTTCCATTTAAGGGAGTTTTTCCATGCTACAGTCACCTCAGGCTTGCTCATTAGGTATAAATACAAATAAATTTAAATATAAGTCTTATATTCATCTTGAACCTTTTGTCTAATATTAATCTTGAACTTTTTGTACTATAGTTCTTCTGTACTGTAAAGCTGCTTTGAGACAATGTCCACTGTTAAAAGCTCTATACAAATAAAATGGCATTGAATTGAAATGACTGATAAGGATCTAGCTAACTTTAATATGTCTTCAGCTGGACTGGCAATGGCAAGTTCATACTCAGAAAACTAATGGCCTTTCCAAGGTTCCTAGAGAGCTAGTAATCTTGAGTCAGTCGTGATTCTAACAAGGCAGCTGGAAAAAGACCAGACGTGAAGATTTGTCCAATCTTCAGCTGTCTGGTTTTGGTGAGCCTGTGCCCATTGTGGCCTTAGATTCCAGTTCTGGGCTGAACAGAGTAGAACCTGCTGTAGTTTCTGGTTGTTGTAGCCCATCTGCCTCAAAGTTTGATGGGTTGTTTGTTCTGAGATGCTTTTCTGCTCATCACATTTGTAAAGAGTGTTTATCCGAGTTAACATCGCTTTACAGTCTGACATCCTGCCTTTCTGCCTTTCACTATTTCACTGCTGCTGCATATTTTGAACAGTATATTTAAAGTAGAGAGGAACCTCAGCTTACGAATTTTCGCCTTAAGAATTGAAATTTTGCAGGGATTTTGCATACGAAGCATTTTCGGCCCAAGAAATGTATACACACTTCAACAGCTATTACCTATGCCCTTTTTTTTAAAACTCCATTTTAATTATGGCAGCAATGTGTAGTATTATGTTTCCTCTAAAGATGTCAGAAGTCGGACCATCATTGATAGCCTCAGAGTATCTTATTTGCTCAGTTGTGACCAAAGAAAATGGCGGCGGCACGCTTGACCATTGAGCAACACAAGATCATTTTCAAGTGATCTTTACAGTAGTTCACTGAAATCAAAAGTGTCTGGATGCTGACGGTGACCACTTTGAGCACCTAATGTGATTGCATAATTCAAACATGACTCACAGCTGCCCTTTGATCTTTATATAAATTTAGTAATAAAAGTTTTATGCATATATTTTTCATGTTAAAGTGTGTATACATTTTTGGGTCCTTCTGTATACGATCAAACAGACTAAGATCGGATTTTCCCCATTCTGGTGTTTTATGTGAACAATAACTGAAGCTCTGGACCTGATTTTATGTATTGTTGGTTGGTTGATTGGCTAATTGCATGATTGAGCAAGTTGTAAGTGTTGGTTAAAGCGATCGATGAATCTCGGAATGAAGTTCAACTGTAGAACTTGACAGGTGAAGCTATTTCTGAGAGCTTGGGCTTGGTATTGGGCGGCTTCTGCGTTGCAGAATAGAGAGAAAGTAGAGAGAAGACTGGGAAGTGTTGAGTGCAGGAATTTCATGGAGCTTCATATGTTTTATATAAGTCATATGTCTTTCTCTCAAACGTCAGTTATTTCCTAACTCCATTAAGCTAATAGCTTTGATTTTGTTGAACCATTAATGATCAATATCACTTTACAAATTTAGCAAACTGTAGCAAAGCTCAGCACTGCTGCAACCACATTTCAGATCATAATCAAAATCAATTGTGCAGCCTTAAATTAATGTAATGCAGTGAAGATATCTTCCTAAATATAACTTAACTGAAAGTGTGAAGCAGTAATTCAGAGAAACATTGCTTCTTTCTCACATCTATTCTTGGAACAATGCTTCTGTGGCATAGCTAGGACTGTTAAATTTGCTCTAATAACCATATCTGTGAGCACTAAAGGACTCTGGATGTGTTGATACAGATTCTTTTATATTTGTATGATATTTCTATGCACAAAGCTACAGAAAGAGGACCTGACTGTCCTCCTTGAAGATTGTAGCTGTGCTGAAGAACTGTGGTGTGGTATTTCAAAAATAATCAGGTTTCTCCAAACGATAACTTATTTCCATGGTAACTTTGGTATATATATATATATATATATATATATATATATATATATATATATATATATATATATATATATATATATATATACATATTTAAGAATTGAAGAATTCAAACCTTAGATGCCAACACCAGTACACACTCCTATTTATCCTTCTGGCTTTCCGAAATTCATCATAGCTTTTATTTGGGACTATAACTGGAGCTGTGTGTATTTGCCTAGCATGGAAAAGATGTCCAGGTTCAATAATATTCCCTGTATGTGTTGATACAGACATTTTTTGTATGATAAGAAAGAAGATCTGACTGTTTTCCTTGAAGATCGTAGCTGTGCTTAAACGCTATGTTCTACATTCCAGAGTGCTAATGCAAACTCCTTCTCTCCCATGCAATATTCCTTCAGACTGTGCCTGCCTGAGGCTAGGCTGTTTCTACCGTCCTTGCTCAGAATCAGCAGAAACAGCCAGGATGAAAATAAGTTGGATGGGCTCGTTGGGTTCTCAGTCCACTGAGCTGCAGCCATAGATGATTTATGGTCGTCCGATATGCAGGGCCTACTGTCAGGTGCTAACCCGGAGTTGCCACTCTCTGTGCTCTGAATATGAGATGAAGTGCCTTTGGGGAAGGAGTGTTTCGCCTGTGGCATGACTGCAGAGCTGCACTGGTATGCGTTAAGGAAACCGCGAGGACAAACTACAAGGTGACTTGCCATTTCCTTGTTGAAACTGAAAAGTTGCAGCAAAGTCAGTGCAGAAGCTTGTAGACAAGTCAGTCTGACTTGCTTTTACGGGGGAGCGCATTGCAGTATTCGGAAGCAACGTTGGTTTATAGAGTGCAGCAATTCAAAAGTACCATTTATTTTGTCAAACATTGTTTATAGTTTATTTCTTTTGATATTGCACTTGTATCTGGAACCTTGAGACGTTTAAAACACACACACACACACACACACCCCTCTTACCATTTTTCCTATGAGAACTTGTTTTAATAGCTAGGTCAACAGTGTGTGTGTGTGTGTGTGTGTGTGTGTGTGTGTGTGTGTGTGTGTGTGTGTGTGTGTGTGAGATATACTTATAGGGTACACATATACTGTACATTGTAGTGACCCTAACTTCCCCTCTGCCAATCCCCAGCCACTCATGCCTTTGCGATGTCAGTGGCAGCAGCATTACTGATGGCTGTGTTAAAACTTGACAGTGAGGCTGCCTACTTTAGGTTTTCCCCCTTTTTTTTTTTCTGAACTCGTCCTACACCTTCAGGCTAGACTCAAGCCAGGATTTTTCTTCAGGCTCAGCTCAGATTCTGATACAAGACAATTCTTTCCTTTCTCCC
The DNA here is from genome assembly GCA_033459395.1 of Hemibagrus guttatus. Taxonomy (NCBI): domain Eukaryota; kingdom Metazoa; phylum Chordata; class Actinopteri; order Siluriformes; family Bagridae; genus Hemibagrus; species Hemibagrus guttatus. The sequence goes on along the minus strand of JAUCMX010000014.1, from coordinate 21,067,497 downwards.
AACATTTGTACCAATTTGATTTGTATTAGCTATGTGTTATGTATTATGCATTAGTTATCAGTTAAGTGAGGCCCTAAATTTGCTATAAAAGAGCCAGTGGAGCGTAGCTCAATGATTTGAAGAGCAGATCCATCACCTCTGTTTTCAAGAAAACCATGATCATACACTGGAATGCCTAGACAGTTGTTTAAATCAAGGCAATTATTGCTCCACATCCAGCTCTGTCTAAATTCTCTGTCCTGACTGTCCATCAAATACGACCCCCATCTAAGATCAAGCTAAAGAAACTTCTCAAGAGAAATAAAACTGATCTAAAAGACGGAACCTATGACTGGAGACTGAAGAGCATTTCTTCCAGTGTTGGAGCTTAGAACAAATGAAATGAGAATGAAGCCAATTACCTTCAGGTTAGCGCACTTGAGCGTAGCACAGTCCATCGGTATACGTGATGCAGAGTGACGTGAAACGTGAGAGTATAACGTGGCATAGAGCTTAACCACAAGAAGAAAATGAAGAAGGGAATCAAATGGGGAACACACCCAAGAATACAAATCCAGGCTCTGTCCCACTTTTTCTATATTCCGCTGCCTGCGATGTAAAGGGAAGTGTTTCATTACAAGTCCACATCAGCCACCTGAGCCCTCCTCAATGCTCTCTAGCTCCACTGCTCCACCTTCAGGAAGCCTTGAATCATCAGAGAAGATCTTCACAGCACAGGAACACCCTCAATTTTAAAAAAAAAAAAAAGGGAAAAAAAAGAAAAATGCTATACTGGGAAACATTCCAGATACCTACTGGCTTTATGATCATTTTAAGCATTTTAGGAGCTTTTGAATATCTGCTGAATGTCATGGCATGTAATCAGTTTAATTCTAGCTATTTTAAACCCATCACATATTAGCTTGAGGAAGGGGGTTGGGGAGGAGGAACTAATGAGAGAGCCTTGGCTGTCCAGGCTATCTTTGGGCTCTGATTAAGTGTGAAGGTCATGTGCTGTGACACCTATTAACATGCAGTGTTTGTGAGCAAACAGGAAGGTGAGCTTGGTGGGTGCTCACGACGAGCTGCCCGGTTAAATGTCAGCCTCTCTGGGCGACCCTCGACCATGAACTGGAAAGATATATTTGTCTTTAATCGGTGTTATCTCCGTGTTCCCCGCCAGACAGCTGTCTCTTATCAGATAGCCTCAGAAACATCCCATTATTAACATAAGCTTCTCTCATCATTCTAATCTTACCTCTTGGCTTTGACACAAAAAGTAGGACAGCCTATTTCAAAGGATGGGAGGATTCTTCACAGGGAGCGCACAGAAGATGAATACTTGTCAGACTTTTAAATGCAGACCCTATGCAAGACAAAATGACAATTGAAATGTCCCCCATCAATATCTTTATTTTATTTTATTTTTTTGAAAAGAATGTCATGCTCCTGTCTTGCACCAGCTATATTCTCTCATATCTTTTATATGTTTAAGAAGGGTAACAATGGAGACATTTCAAACACTTTTACCCACATCAGCCACACAAAAGGAATTCCTTAAACGAAAATCGTCCCCGAAAATAATGGCAAGAGGCTAAATTGAAAGGCAGCCGTGGCAAATAGCTGAATGTGACTGTAGCAAAGTCTGTCGCGTTGTGTTAGCCGTTTCTTATATTCACGCTGATTATTTCAGTCAGATTAGTTGCTAGAAGCCTAATGAGTGTTATTGTCCTTCCAGAAATCTGCAATCTATTTTCTGCCAAACAGCATCAACTTTACAGCTCAAATCAGAAACCTGGGTGTGCTGGATTATTAAATCAGAGCTGTGCTGACTTTAAGCATGAGCTCAGTTTACAGAGAGGAGAGTAAAGATGAGGGCAAATACAGCATTTGTGCCTGAAATACACCTATTCAGTAGTTATAATTTATTCCCTATAGGGCTTTAATGGTGCTTCAAAGCAATTTCACAACCACTTGTAACATTAATAGGAAATTCAAGGGCATGTTAAGTATCCCTAGAGATGCTTTGAGAGCAATAAACATAGAATGCATATGAGAGCCCACCCAAATGCATCTGATCTTATGAGATACAAATGAGATATGTAATATTAATATTAGCGTTTTAGAAATCTCGGAAAACTTTAGCAGCCGCAGTTTATACTCATGGAGAAAAGAGTACTCTTTATTCATTCTATTCTTCTGGTGAAACAGAAATGAAAGAATGCTTATTCGATTAATATTTCAGAGCTCTTTCCTTCCCCTAAAGAGCTAAATATATTATTTATATTTAATTAATACAGTCATCAAAGTACAGAGGTGTGCTATATGGATAAAGGTTTGTGGACATTTGAGTATTGAGCATCTTATAAAAAAAACATGGGAAGAAATATAGATTTGTTCCCCCTTGGCTGCTTTAGGAGCCTCCACTCTTCTGGGAAGACTCTCCTCTAGATGTGGGAGTTTGTGTCCATTCATCTACATGAGCCCAAGAGATTAGGCAGTGATGTCCAGTATGAAGGCCTGGAGAAGATGCCATTCCTGATCTTTCCAGTGAGTTTGAGGTCTGGGCTCCCTGTTCAGACCACTCAAATTCTTTCACTCCAACTAATCGTGTCTTTATGGAGCTCACTTTGAGCACAGAGTGTATCCAATTTTGTGGAAACATTTTGAGGGACGGCATTTTGAGTGTGATGGACAGGTGCTAATACATACATTTGGATAGATATAGTATCCCTAGGTCAGCCAGGCTTCCCAGTGTTTACTTCGTTAAAGATGTAGCATGTTTCCTTGTGTTTACTTCATTTATAGCTCCACTTCCAATCAGCAGCCCACCAGCAGAGCAAGCAGATGTGTGAGAGCAAGAGGCAGTGCGCCGATATGATTTTGTTCATAGTGGAGAGGAGTTACCTTTTATTGCAGGGACAAATCCCCGTAAGTTCTCCAGGCTAGATTTAACCTTGTTCCAGATAATGGGAAGACACCGAGTATTAGTAGTATACACTGGCCACCAAATGCAACTGTCATTAACATGCATTACCTGAAAACACCAGGTCCATCTGAACAGACTTTGGGCTGCTCTGGCATTGAATCAAGGCATTTTTGCAGCTTATCTCTGAATATAGGAGGAGTATATCTGAAGAGAGAGGGAATATCTGAGAAGTGAGGGAGACTGGAGTGTTTTTCGTTGATCTAATCTGTGATACTGACCAATGGGATCAAACTGGAACCAGTGGAGTGCTGCTGCCTGCAATTCCATAAGGATCTGAAGAATTCTGACACTTTAACAAGAACTTCAGTTTCTGTATATGTTCTTGGCTTATATTTCCACTAGAGAAGTGCACAAAACCCCACTAAGGAATTCTAACCAGAACCTTTTTCATTTCTTTATAGCACCTCCATGCAATATTCTCTAACAAGCTTAGGTGGATATATTTTCCAAAATTATAAAGAAATTATTCAATTAAACCAAAGTGAGATGAATGAAAGTGGCATTTTGAAGCATTGACCAAGCATCCAGTACACTCCCATGTTAAAAACCATTCTTTACCCCAGCTTCATGTCTGACTGCCCACATCTGACCACAACAAAGTCAAATCTGCCCACTCGCATGACTGTTTTGCAGGGTTTCACTCCTGATAAACCTGCCAGCCTGTACCGTGAACTGCTCTGTATAATGACCACGATTCCTGGAACACATCTATCGCATTTATCCTCACACTAAGAGTACATAAAGCAAACTGTCGAGACATTTGTGAATAAGGCGATACATTTCAGCATGCAGCAAAATGTAGAAGACGTGAAAGACGTTGATAAAAGGTTTGTTTTTCTTCATTGTTACTTTTCTTTTGTAAATCAGATGCACCACTTCTGACTCACCACTTGTGTAGAAGGAAAAGTGTTTCTGCTTCGCCGTTATACTACAGTTAACACACCAATTGTGCACATGCTTATATCACCACTTCTGATACAATCAAAGTAAATGATTGTTAGTTTAACTCAAGATTCTAGAATGCTAGATAAGAGGATTAGATATTGTAAAGGTGGCATTTGACCATTAAGCGACTGCCCATTACAGTTCACATTTTCTGCTCCTCAGCAAAATATTTTCTCTAGGGATGGAACAAAAAAGGTTCATGGAAACACAACCAAGGAATAAAGCCCTGCTTCCTCAAAAAATGCACCAAAGTTCCTTGGTTTCTGATAAGGTTCCTGCAAGGGAAATGCGGCTTCAGAGAAATTGTGTCTAGAAGTAAGTGTATTACTATAGTGCATTACTTATTATACACTTCACTGCTTGTTTCCACTAAATGGCTCCTTGTGTATAGAGACGAAGCCAAACAAACCCAATTTGGAGTGTTGAATGTCAGCAGTGATTGAAAAGAGCATGTGTGCAGGACGCTCATGATGCTCAAAAGCCCCCGGCCATCACCACAACCCAGACTGTCAGACTTGTTTTGCAGGATGTTTGGCATTTGGGGATTAGAGCTGGGTGTTTTGTACACTAGCCTGCAGGGACAGCCTGTTGACAGGCGATCTCTCCTCTGGCTCATAGCACCGCCTGCTTGTTACCAGCTGCCCTGAAGAGATTACTCATTCTCCCCACTCTTCCCTGGCTGCCATCAACAGCTCCATGTCACCCACTGGAGATCCACAAATCCTAAATCAGTTATACATCTAATAAGCGCTGTTGTTCTTGGATATACCGTTCCTGATCTGCAGAGCTGAAGGGAGCTTCACCTCCACCTAACCTTCTCACCACTGTAAGCCTGTTGATCCATTGAAGTATTGGTGTGTTCTGGGGCTTTAGTCTGCTGCCGTCCCCCGAATATGAACTAGTGTTAGAGTATAAGATGGAGCTCATAAAGGATGGAGTGTGACATGAGGCTCTCTCTTGGGCAATAACTGAATCCAAAGCGAAATTTGAGTACTCCGGTGTTGAAGGGAAATGATTTCCTTGCTCTGAGCAGTGCGTGGCATGTTTCAGCAGATGGCTAATGAGTCGTCTACAAGTCAGATAGCAAACCTATTGGAAGAGAGCCTGTCAGAGAGGAAGATAGACAGGCGGAAAGCAGGAGAGGAAGCAGAGGAGGCTGATAAGGAGCACATGGCAGAATTCCATCCTCTGAGTGCCAGCAGATAGTATTAAGCGCTACACCAGCACTCTCTCAGGAGCCAGATGAAGTATTCTACCTCTATTGACTAGATTTTAAGGAAAAGGAAACCTTAAGCCTTTTTGGGAGGGGGGATAAAGGGGTGTTTTATTGTTGTTTCAAGTTTTATTCTAATTGGGAAACCCTATATTGTAGGGTCGTGCATATGTCCTTTAAGGGTTTGTTCAGAGGGACAATCAGACAAACCCTTCAGTGTAAATTACTAGCTAGAGATGCATAATGTACACGCTGGTAGATCAGGGGTTAAGACTTGGAAGGTCCTGAGTTTAATTCCCAGCACTGCCAAGCTCCTGCTGCTGGGACCTTGAGCAAAAAGCTCTTAAACCTTGATTGCTTAGTTGCATAAATTTGATAAACATAAGTTGCTCTGGATAAGAGTGCCTCCCAAATGTATAAATGTGTCGGCCAAACACTAAGCCCAAGGTCGGATCCCACCCTGGGTGGGTCGCTAATCAATCAAAGGGCATTATTTGCAAAATAACTCATCCGGAGGTCAATCTAGAGTAGCCAATCCACCTACTGGTGGGGGGAAACCAGAGAACATTGAGGAAATCTATGAGGAGAACATGTGAAACTCCCACAAATAGTAGCTTACATTCTAATTGAATTGGGGGACTGTGAGGCAGCAAGACTTCCCGCTGTACCACTGACAAACATTTCATAAAACCTGAGAATAGACCAATTTTAGCAAGCCTGTAAACCACATTCAGTGGAGTGACTCTGTTAATTTTAACTTACTGCTAGCTTATGTAACCACACTTTACATCTGACTGTCAATCTAACAAGTAGCCAATTAGATTTTAGCCTAACATTTCACATTATTTCATTTTATAAAGCCGTGGCTTTATTTTTACTTGTGTTTCGCATTAGAATCTTTTTTTTTTTTTCCTCATACAGTACTGCTGTAAGTTCTAACTTGATCCTAACTTGTTTTAATTTCTTGGAAAGTACATTTTGTTGTACATATTGTGAAATTCTCTCCACGTGCCAGTGCATTATGGTATATTTTTACTATATAACCCTTTACCTTTAACACCTTATACTATGTTCACACTGGCAATGACAGTGTGACATTTGATTTTCTTATGAGATCTTACATAGATCTTTCTATGTAAAGTCTGCTTAGTGCATTATTTAATTAGTCTTTAATAAGTTAGCTAGAACTTATATATAGCTGCTGACATTTCTTGTTTGAGCACTGGACAGCACACACCTATGTGCAAGAACAGTTGCTAGTAAAGATGTTCATAAGTAAAATGCAAGTCTAAATTAAGTCTCGAGTCTTTAGCTTAGAGTCTATGTCAAGTTTCGAGTCTTTAGATTTGAGTCTAAGTCCAGTCTCGAGTCTTTAGTTTAAAGTCTAAATTAAGTCTAGAGTCTTTAAGTGAGTCTAAATTAAGTCTCGAGTCTTTAGGTTAGAGTCTAAATTAAGTCTCGAGTCTTTAGGTTAGAGTCTAAATTAAGTCTCGAGTCTTTAGGTTAGAGTCTAAATTAAGTTTCGAGTCTTTAGCTTAGAGTCTAAGTCAAGTCTTGTGTCTTTAGCTTAGAGTCTGAGTCAAGTCTTGAGTCTTTAGCTTAGAGTCTAGGTCAAGTCTTAAGACTTTAGATTTGAGTCTAAGTCAAGTTTCGAGTCTTTAGCTTAGAGTCTAAGTCAAGTCTTGTCTTTAGCTTAGAGTCTAAGTCAAGTACTATCTCTACAGAATCTACTTCTAGAACTTTAACTGTATAGCAATGATAAAGTGCAGTATTGTTCAGAGTAAAGGGAAAAAATACACACAGTAGATCAGCTGAATATCTTTTCATAGAAAAAATGGCTGAAAATATTTTTTACAAAATGACACTAAAATGTATGAGTCATTAAAATGTATTTGTTTTGATACTACACATTTACATTTTTACACACATTAAGGATCATTAAGGTCCAATATGAAAATCCATTTTTGTTTTATGTCTAAACAAAAAAATAATAACCATGAACAATAAAGCAATGAAACTAAGATGACCACATCATGTTCCACTCCTGTCACCAACGGTCAGGAATCTGAGGCTACAACGGTTGCAGGAGATCGCCGGAGCTTGACAATAGAAGACTGGAAAAAGAGCAGTTTTTCCCTAATCTTCAACTATCTTATTTTTCTGAGTCTGTCCCTACTGTAGCCTCAGATTCCTGTTGTTGGCTGACAGAAAAGAAACAGAGAAAAGAACCCAATGTGGTCTTATGCTGTTGAAGCCCATCCACATCAAAGTTTGGTTTTTTGTGTGTTTTTAAAGAGAGACTCTTTGAGTTATCGTGTCCTTCCTGTTGGCTTGAAGCAATCGGTCCATTTTCCTCAGACCATCTCTCCAACGAGGCATTTCCACTCATCGAGCTGTCACTCACTTGATGTTTTTTTCACATTATTCTGAGTAAACTCTAGAGATGGTTGTGTGGGAAAATCGCAGGAGATCAGCAGATATAGAAATACTTAAACCAACCCAATGGGTGCCAACAATCATACCATACCACTGAGATCACTTTTTACATGATAGCCACTATTGACCTCTACATAAATAATAAATAATCAAATGAAATCATAAATAATAACTGTTAGCTTTACTAAATTGAACAGTAGATGTAAATATTTAGTCCTGGTGTTGCCAAAGATAGCAATTAGAACAACCACCTTTGATAATTATTCCATGAATATTCGGGAACAAATGCTAATATTTACAGATGTGGAGCAGAGGGATGCTTGTTACTGGCAGTAACATCACTCTGATATAAATGTAAACAAAACAAATCTGTCTTGATGCTCTCAGGTGTCTTATGAAGTTCAATGTAGTCAATACAGTGTCTAATGTCTAATTTCCCTCCCACATTCACATTGCAATCCTTCTGTTACCACGTATGGAGCTCCTGCCGAAGCCATGATTCCCCGCTCTGTTTACACCAGCGCTAGACGGCACATGCTGTGATGCATCACTAGACTGAGCGGATAGGGGGGACATTACAGAGGAGGCTGTAGCCCAAAATAAGTAAACAACACAAAGCAATTAGATGCACGCAAATAAACGGCGTGTCCGGGTAACCGACGATAACTTATTGTTCAAAAGCTACAAATAATTGTCATTAAGAACGATTAGCAAGCCAAGTTTGGAGTTTATATTTGTGCCACTTTTTCGTGTGATTCAGACTCGAATTGCGAACTCGAAGTGCCCAGCTCTGGTTGATACACATCCACTGCGAGTGTGAACGTGGGTTAATGCGTACTTTGTTATGCACAGTATCTCAGAATCTCTTAACAATTTCATTCAATTAGGAATGCCACAAATTCAGATTTTTTTCACACTGCTTTCAGGAGTTGTTTGGTGTTTGGAGTTGTTTGGCTCCGACAGTGTAGTGCTGCTAATTTACATGTATATTAATCCTCATCTGTATGGTAAAGAGTTGCGATTTTAGACACCGATGCTTGTTATCCCTGTCCTTCAGTCTCCAGTACATGTTCTATATTCATCATATGTTGCGCTTGATATTTGTCAGGCATCAGCATCTAAATGAGAAGCTGTCAGTTGAGACCAGAGAGAAGGAAGACTATATCCGAACTTGGCACGTGGGAGGAAGTTTGATCAGCTTGGCTCGGTTGTCCGAGCAGATAGATAGTTTGTGAACGCCAGCTCTGGCTTTCTTCCCACAGCTTCAGACTGTCGGATATAGCGGGTCATGACAAGGCTGCAAAACAGCTGAGCTTTCTCTCTGTTTCCGCAGCCTGCCACATTAGCACTGCGACCTGCAATTCCCCAATGCAGCAGATGAGAGCTAGCACCATGGTGAACCCCACCCCTGAGCTTGGTGTCTCTCAGCAGCGTCACCCAGCGGCAGCCTGATTAACATACAGGCTGTTTCCGCTGGAGGCTGTAGATGAGTCTAATACCGAAACAGCAGGAAAGTGCCAGAACTGATACATGTCAGAGAGATGCTGGTGAGGGGGCAGAGGGAACATGAGAGAGGGGGAAAAGGGTGATAAATGTTAAACATGGAGACACAGTTAGTGCAGCATGACCAAGCAGACAGATGTTTCTCTTTCGAGTCTGCATGTGACCTCACAGTTTCCTCTCTACTTCCTAGCAATTTTTGTTCTGAATGGAATTTTTTTCAATTCTCCTACAGGAGCAAGGAAAAATCTGTGTCATCTTCAATGTGGGCACTGATGACATCACCATAGATGAGCCAGCAGTCGTCGTGAGCGATGGCAAGTACCACGTAGTGCGCTTCACCCGCAGCGGGGGTAACGCCACCCTCCAGGTGGACAACCAACCCGTCATCGAGCGCTACCCAACAGGTAAAACCCTGCTGCTGGCCGCAAATAACAGACCGTAGGGGGGAATCTCCAACATGAGAAGTGTGATACGTTGTTTGTGTTCTGGAGAGAGGCCAATACCTTGCACAACCACGGGCACACAGTCAGAGAGAGAGAGAGAGAGAGAGAGAGAGAGAAAGATAAAGAACGATGAGTGGCACAGCCAGCTCCAAAGACGCAATTATCACCTCTCAAAATAAACCAAGGCGGCTGCATTTTGTCCTTCAAAATCTGACGAATGCCGTTTGAAGACTTTGGCGTCAAATCGGAAGCGTATTGTCGGCCTAGCTTTGTGCCAGAGTGCAAATTGATTTATAGTTGTGAATGCACATCATTAGGTTTTCATGCGTGCCATTTTTCCTTCAAATTCTTCCCAGGCTCTGACTCACCGAGTGGAGGGCCTAAATAACCACCTCATGAACAATCTAATAACAATTGCAAATTGACACATTTCGCTCCAAGGTGCCTCGCTTAATACATTCAGCCCAGTATGAATCTGGATCCTTTACAGTAGGTAACCAGCCAGATTTGCTTTGAGCAGCCTGAGGAGTGAATCTGCACTGCTGCCGTTGCCGCTGAATTCCTTCCTCCAGACAAATTTGAAACCACAAAGCAGCCTTTCATTTTTACTGGCATCTAAAATGGCTAAAATGAGCTTGTCTTCTTAAAGGAAACTTCCACCCTGAAGCACATGAAATGTTTTATTTCCAAATATTTGTGGTGGACTTATAAGAATTGGCAATATGAAAGCATAATGTATCATGATGCATGAAGACGTTATTAAAACGTGTCACAAAATAAATGCAAAATAATATGAACCGATTACTTCAAGCTGAAAAAAAACCATTAAATTTGAATCATTTTAATACATTCTATCAATATAATAATAGCAATAAAGAAAAATGTTTTGTGACATTATGTAGTTTAATAAAATGTGAATATTGTTTCATCATACTGCCCAGCTGTTTGTGCATATCAATTTTGCGTAGGTTGGATATCATTAGAAGGAAAAAATTCAATGAACATAAGACATAAAATAGATAATGGTCAGAATTTGCTGTTAGCACTGAATAGAGAGAGAAAGAGTTTCTTTTTTCACTCCGTTTTTTCAGCAACATTCAGCATCACTTTAATGAGAAATCCAATATACAGTAGATGTAGAAAAGACATCAAATATTAGATTTCAAATTATAGAATGCAGTGTAGGTATGTGATACTGACAGCTCGGAGGAAAAAAGAGGGAATTGACGGTGGTGTTAGTAACTGAATCTTTAGAATCTGTTCGGTTCAAAAGTGTACAGATGAGGAGGACAGACTGAAGGACTAAAGTGCATCTGCAACGCTGTCTATAAAAGATCAATCAAGACCTAAAACAATAAGTCAACTCTAAAGATCACAAATATAATTATAAATATTGAAGTCTTTTTGGTGGATTTTTCTTTGGAAAGAATCTCAGCTAAATTGATTAAATAAACTCCACCCTATAGAAGAAGCTGAAATTTTAGAAACCTGATGCTGTGATGTTGTTACTTTGGAGTTTTTCCTCTGCAGTGACCCACCCTTCTGCACTTAGCAGAGAAATGTAAACAAAGCAAGCAAACTCTCTGTCTCTCTTTTTCTCTCTCTCTCTCTCTCTCTCTCTCCCTCTCTCTCCCTCTCTCTGTCTGCACTGTGTGCTCTGGGAGTCGCATCCCTCTCATAGCTGATGTTCCACAGGAAGACATTTTCTCGGCCTATAATAACTGCTCACGCTCTCGCCCAATCCTCAATTTTCAATCTGCTCCCTGGACACACTGATACACACCAGACCTGCTGCCAGACATAAGGGCCTTTTTTATCACAACATCGCTCAGACAGGGAAAAACTATTTAAAAAGTACTCCACCTGGTTCCTCCAGGTTCTCCCATCTGCTCGTTTCCTGTCATCTCTGCAGAGTAAAGGCTGGGCTCACAACTGCTACATGCTGAACATCTCGGTTTGCCCACTGTCAGATTTTGTATAATATCTGAAAGGGAAAGTGGACCCTGGGTTGCCCTAAGTGTCCTGAGATGGCACGCTGAGGGATTGTTCCTCATTTCCTCATAAGCTGTTCATATTTCTATCATTTCTAGATAATGTTGTCCTTCTGAAAAGCTAAGCACAGTATCCAGGATGCACAGGGTTTGCGTGAAAACTGACTTGGCAGTGTTCAGCGTTCGGCTGAGATTAGCAGCCGTGGTTAATTCACTTAATTAAAATGGTGGATTAGATAATGGTGTCTGATGGTAGATTTAAAGCTGTCTGTGGATAGACAGGCCCACTCCCGTCTCTTTAACAGATTTAGAGGAAATAAACGCAATATTTTCGCTGATACTCCATTGTCAGAACTCGGCATCCTTTACAGAAATGTGTCAGTACAATGCATGTTTCATTGGTTAGACCAGCTTTTCTAACTTTCTTTCCCCAGCTGCTTATTGATGGATACGTTTTCTATTTCAAGTTTCCTTTGAAGGTTTTAGCAGAGAATTTGTCACACACGAGAGCTTCTAACAGGATTAAGGAAGCGGTAGGTTTGAGCCCCTTTCAGAGTGAATGGTGAAGAAGGATAGTGTGAGAAGTTATGAGACGAGCAACGCATTATGAAGATAACACATTGTCCTGCCAGTTACTGCTGACTGTTTACTATTACATTATCAGTAGACATAACATACCTTGAGTTGTTTTACTGAAATGCAAATGATGGTGGAAAAGAATGGGAGGGATTTGGATATGGATTTGTTGATGGTTATTGCAGCTTGGCTGTACTGTTCTTCGTCAAACCGAAAGCTGACCAACTTTATCAACCTACATGCATAATTTAAATACAGAGGCTTTTCATCTCTTTCTCTATGCCCTTACTCTGTGGTACTGGAAGGTGGGAGGTTCAAAGTGTGCATTAAGATGAATGAAAGAAAGAAGATGGCAGATGTAGGTCAGTGGAGAAAGCGCAGATGACATAGCTGTAATCTGACAAGATCCTTATCTCCCTCTCTCTCAAAGGATGACTGGTACCGAGAGCTCATTTTAGGCCCGGTAAAAAGACCTGTCAGATCCTGTCTCTTTGACACATGGACAAAGGAAACTGTAGTAGCTCATAAGATACACATCGTCTCTTATCTGGGAAAGCAATGACATAAAGTCAATTATCAGGAGGTTTCTTAGAATAATTACATGTAGGTCTAGCATATCTTATTTAGACATGATTGCTTGGCTTTAAAAAAAAAAAAAAACTGTTGCAAAGAACAGAAAATGTCTTCCTGAGCACTATATAATAGGCCTGTGTTAAAATGCATGTCAAAATGGTCATTTATGTCATTATGATGGTATTCAATTTTGGTTAAGTGTCTTTCCTTTGCAATGAAATTACAGTGAAATTAACCACATGATCAAACTCTATGTTAAACTATCACTAAATATGTTCCCATGACATTCTAACCAGATTTTAAACTGTTATAAATAGTCTCAAGCTTCTAAAATTGTCTAATAACTAAGGTTAGTCCATCTTAAACCAACATAATGTTAATCCTAAAGCTCGTTTACTTCCTAACTTGAAAAACTTGCTAATCTTGATGCCATGTTTTTAACCTTGTGACACTTGAACTTCCAGATATTAACCTCTAACTATGTGTCTCTCTAAATTCTTTGAAGGCAACTTTGATAATGAACGGCTGGCTATAGCCAGGCAAAGAATCCCATACAGACTCGGTCGGGTAGTTGACGAGTGGCTACTCGACAAAGGTAAAAAAAGTGGATTAATTAAACAGTGACTTAATGACTTATTAAGGCTCTGGAAGGGGTGCAGTTTCCTGAAGTTTACAGAATTGGCATCTGCAAATTGATTGGGCTGGTGAGCAGAATTGTAACTGTAGCTGCCCACAAAGCATGTCCACTATATTGATCATTTCTGGGTCCCCTCTTTGGCCTTTTTGTCTATTTTCTCCAAGGCACTACTGTCCTTCCCAATCCGAGAACTGCACCACTTCAGAGATTAACATTTAATACATAACATAATCCCTGACTAACCCTTTAACAACACCCTATAACTCCAGTAACTGTCTGCAAATAGTCTGCTGCTTTCTATGGTCTGTTTTTCTCTTCTTCTTTTTTTCCCTACAACACCTCAATCATTATTTCCTAAAACATTAAAACTCGCTAACACACAGAAAAGCCCCAAACATTCCAATTTCAGTTCCAAGTTAGTTAAAGGGACGGATGCAATTTGCTGTGCAATAAACTGTACATAAAGCTGAACTAAAGCCACATTTGATGTGTCTTAACCCTTTGAGTGCTACATCTAAAAGCAAGAACATTTACATACGCTTAAAGCAAATATAAATATACAGTTGTGTTGTATTTTATCAAACAGCTTTAATGCAAATGTGAGAAATGAACCCGACATCAGTACCGTCACCGGCAGCTGTAACACGTACCATTTAAAGTTCACCCATTTTGACTTTTTCCATTTATTACACCAAAGTCTTCTGTAAGCAAGCCCTTCTGATGGCTAAGCATTTCACCAAAATGTTAAGTGTAGAATAAACACTTTTACACACCAGCAAGTAAGAGTGACCTTTTTGTTTCTGCATATTTCAGTGAATCTAATTTGAAAACAAACGCTAAGAATTGCAGAGTAATTTGCCAGTACTGTAAATGAACTAAAGCCGTTCACAACATGCGGAAACACATCACGTGATCGTCAGTGGAGACGGTGCCTTGCTCATACATCCTACATTTAATTTTGCATTTTATTTTAAATAGGTTAATAAACAAACTACAAACTGTTAACCTAAATTACTGCATAATTACCTCTCGATAACTCAGAGGGTTAAACATTTTCTAACTATAAATGAACTAAATAAATCTAATTAATCCTTAATCAAGTAACTAGATAGATACATACACACATCACCTAAACAATGTCCCTTTAACATGTAACAAGCTTTTGTGACGTACTGACTCCTTCACATTTCAGTAAAGATGTCCTGTGTGAATGTTGTTTTTGTTGAAAGGGTTTTTTAGCAAATTTCTATTCTACACATCACTTCTGTGAGTTCTGTTTCTGTGGCGTTTGTATGAATAAGAGTGTATTTGGTCTCCCTTAAAGCTTCCATTCATGCCCTCAAGGCTGTTGTGCCATCTCTAATAAGTGTGAGCTGAGCAACAAAAAAAACACTGCATGGAAGTCTGACTGTATGAGCTTCTCATGTTGCAGAAATCACATGACAGAAAGTGCTTGTACGTTGTAAGAGTGCATCACGACACAGGTACTTGTACTGAATGACCATCATGACAAAGGTAAATTATACTGAGTAGCCATCAGATACAAAGTTAAAGGTCAACTGCATAAAATTTGTGCACCAATTTTAAGCGGAAAACAGCAAAAACAAAAAATCTGCACAGAGAAGTGGCTCGGCAAAACAGGGCCCTTAAAAAGAGCTGAGCTTTTTCTCTTCTGGACAGCCAACCAAACAAACTGCAGATTAAACATTGCTGAATTACAGAGGCAATGAAAGTTTTTTTATTTAATGTAAAATTGATATAGAGGTCTGCTCTCTGCTCTCAGATCTGCCTTGTCAATCACAGCAACTCATGAAAGTCTGTGAGCTCCAGTATGTGGAAGAGGGCAGAGTGCGTTCCTCTGAATGCTCTGTGATGTAGCATGAGCAGCAATTGAAGAGGATTGTTCAGCTAGCTTAGTCAGCTAGCAACCCTAGACTTTCCAAGTGAAAATTTTAGGTGTGAAAATGGGGAAAATTAGGGTGTAAATGGGGGGGGGGGGGGGGGGGTATTATAGTATTATATTATATATAGTACATACTATGTGAAGCCCTGGGGGTTCCTGAAGTCCACTTCAAGACCCACTGCCCTAAAGCTAGTAAACTAATTTGAACCCATTCCCTCCAACTGACCATTTTAAGTAGAACATCTCAACACTATATTCATGGCAGCACAATCCACGGTATGATATGACACAATAATTCATAGCCATATGTTACTTAGTTTGTAGGCTTGAACTATGAACTCAGTATTAATTCATGGCCATGCCTTTATAAAAAGAAAAACATAACCTTGATGTGACTTCAGAGGCTCTGTGTACAGGACCGTGTGAATCTGTTTTCCGTGCAGATTCAGCAACAGTAGATAACGCTCGGTCCCTGTGCACAATACATATGCATGCATAACTGCCCACGGTTATGTACTTCTCGGTTCTTAGTTGTTCGCCAGTCAGAATGTGAACACCCATTTATGTAATCTCACAACATCCTCTTACACAAAGAGCAGGAACTGGATTTGTTTATGCTGCTAGATAAATATCCTCCTGAAAAGTCCTAGACTTTCCCATATCCGCTGTTTGCACCATTATTTACCATCTCGCTATTAAAAGCTAGAGCCTACTTGTATTGAAAAGCAACCTCGCATTAGGCCTGGAGAGGCTCTCTCTAAGGCCAGAACAACTGCCCACTTCATAATCAAATGTGGCAGAGTACTCTTTGTATGGCTGTTCATCAGGAATAAGTAGAAAACTCAAGTCCAGCTCTCAGAATTCACTGGCAAGTGCCTGTTTCTCAATCAGCTGTCCCCTTAGGCCTTTTTTTTAAGTGCTTTAAAAGTCTAGCAGGTAGTGAATGGTTCTAGAGGCACTATTTGATTGTTTTACTTTTCAACTGGGTTCATCCAATTATAACACCTGTGATTTACGCATTTTCGATTCGAAGCTACGAGAATCTAATTACATCCAGATTTATTTTTTTAGATTAGCAGCCACTCTTCTTGTTGTTATTCTCACTCAGTAAAAATCCGTTAGCGCTGACTCCCTGAAACAATACATTTATGAGACGGTCCTTGCAGATCGATTAGATCTGGGGTTCTCCAACTTTTTAGCTAGGGATACCTTCACCTCTAAAATACCCCCTAAATGACCTAAAATACCTTTTATTGCTGGACCTTCAACTGAGGGAAGTTGCTAATTAAGTTAAGTTGCTAAGACAAATTCGGTAATGACTATGAAAGTCAATATATATCATCATTTTGATCATAATATGTTTTTCAGTGATTTCCATCACTGTAACAAAATCGTAGATCCTTGGCTATGGTTAGTTGTGTGCCAAGACTGCTTACGCACTGGTCAACCAGCGTCTTTTGAAAATACTCTATTAACAAAACCCTTTTTTACTGAAACTCAAAGAAGTTCAAGATAGATCTCCGGAGTGGTGCAACTGATAAAAAAATAAAAAATCATCCATAGATCATGAGTTCATAGCCAAGGAGGAAGAAGTGGCATGCTCTCTCCCTCCTGTCAATCACAGTAACACTAGCCAATCCTGTGGGCTCATCGATGCGGGAGTGGGCGGATAGCGCTTTCCTCTGAGTGTGTTATGCTGCCTCCTGACACTACATGAGTTAGAAAAGAAGAATTTGGAAGCATATGATAGCCTTCATCCTCCCTGGTTGGTAGCTGTCATATGTTAGGGGGGAGCTGCCTAATGGGTGGGAATTGGCCATGATTAAATTAGGGAGAAAATTGAGGGAAAAATCCAAAAACAAACAAGATCAACCTAGCAGATAAAGCAGTTTAAGATGATGTTAATGTTACATTTTTGCCAAAATAAGAGTGAGAGAACTGAATGGAGTGTTGAGGGGACCAAAATGGAAAACGTGTGTGTGTGTGTGTGTGTGTGTGTGTGTGTGTGTGTGTGTGTGAGAGAGAGAGAGAGAGAGGAGAGTGAGAGAGAGAGAGAGAGAGAGAGAGAGAGAGAGAGAGAGAGAGAGAGAGAGAGAGTGAGTGAGAGTATGTTTGTATGCATGTTTGTGTCTCTGTCTGTGTCTGTGCATGAGGTCTGAGGATGAGGAAGAAACCCCTCATGCCCTGGTAACACATTAGCATTGGAGCTGCCAGATGACACTTATCAATGCAGATTAGCAACAACAAGTTCTCTGAATAAAACATTTTCAAATGTGCTTTACATATTCATAAACAGTTTTCCAATTTTATTCTCTTCATTATCTTTATTATTATTAATGAGGCACAGATAATTAAATATACAGCTATATTCTGCATTCTGTTCTTTAATGTAGCTAAATTACTGCAGACTATGTATGTAATTGCTGACTGCATGATTTGTATATCACTTTGGCTCATGCCCTGTGAGAGTCAGAAGACTATCTTCATTACAAATGGAAATTTCCATCGGTGGGTCCAAATGCTCAGTGTTATCGGCTCATGCAGGAAGACCCTGTCATAAAATATGCAAAACCTGCCTTTTAGTCGAACTAATGTTTCTTTCTTTCTGTCTTGCTGCTGTTCTGCCTCTCTTTCTCTTCTTCCTTCTCTTGCTCCTCTTTTCCTTTCCTTCCTCTTCGGGACCATCGCAGGACGGCAGTTAACTATCTTCAACAGCCAGGCAGCCATTAAGATCGGAGGCCAAGATAAAGGCCGGCCATTCCAGGGTCAGATCTCAGGCTTGTACTACAATGGGCTGCAGGTGCTGAAGCTGGCAGCTGAGGGTGACCCCAGTGTTAAAGTGGAAGGCAACCTTCGTTTGGTGGGAGATGCGCCATCTGTAATGTCCACAGAGACCACCTCAGCCACGCCTCCAGCCGCCATGGACATGTCCACCACCATCATGGAGACCACCACCACCATGGCCACCACTACTACTCGAAGACAGCGCTCACCCAGCCTAAAGGACAGCATAACACAGGTGAGGAACAGAGTATTAACACCATCAAAAACCCTGTTAGAGATCATTCGAGAACATCCACGGTAGTTTAGAGTTCTAATACTGATCTAGACACAAACCTGATTTTTTTTCTCCTCTCTCTGCCTCAACACCAACATCCATCTAATCAGCTGAACGTCATGGGCCAGTTACCCCAGCTGAACATAAGCTCGATTGTACGTTAGGAGGAAAACTCTGGGATAACACAGGCTCACACTGTTCATTCTGTGTCACAGGGTGGCATAACACATTCAAATGAAAGTGCTTTCTGCCCTCTTCCTCATACTTGAGCCAGCAAACCTCATAAAAAATATATGATCATGCCATATTTACATTTCTGGCATTTGACAGACATCCTTATCCAGAGCGACTTGTCATTTATCTCATTTTTATACATCTGAGGGTTAAGGACCTTGCTCAGGGGCCCAGCAGTGGCAGCTTGGTGGACCTGGGATTCAAACTCATAACCTTCTAGATTAGATTAGGTAAGATTCAACAAGTACAAGGCAACAAAATGCAGTTTATCATCTAACCATAAGTGTGATGAGCAGCAAGTGCTTTATATACAGAAGTGTAGATAATCTAACATGTACAGATAAGTACTTATGTACAGATGCAGTACTATGGAGATAAATGTCAGTTGTGTATATACAGTATTATCAACATGATATACAGATGTATGTTCTATGGACATGATATACAGAATACTATGAATTATGTATAGATAATACAATATGTACAGATAAGGGCAGATGTCCAGATAGGAGCAGTATTATGGGGATAATTACAGGTGGATATATACAATATTATCAGCATGATATATAGATGTGTGTGCTATGGACATAATATACAGGGTAATATGGATAATATACATATGTGCAATGAGCATATATACAGGAGATTAGTGCCATGTGCATACAATACAAATGGAACGTGCAAATGATGTATAGGCTGAGTCTATGAACAATTACATACACTATGAATGTGTGCTAGATGCTTTGCTTACGTAGAAGTGACATGGTTAGATGAAGTAAATACAGTCAGCCAAAAGGAGGGATGAGGAGTGTGTTGTGGTGAGGGAAGGGCATAGGGGTTCAACGAGGGACAGAATTCAGTAGGGAGACAGCTGTGGGGGAAAAAGCTGTTCCTTAGTCTGCTGGCTATGGGCAGGGTGGGAAGAGTCTTTAAGAATGCTGTGAGCCTGATGTAGACAGTGCTTCTTCTGGATGTCCTCAATTGCAGGAAGCGGGGTTCCTATGATGCGTTGGGCAGTTTTTACCTCCCGTTGCATTGCATTGCGGTCGGCGACTGAGCAGTTCCCATACCAGACTGTGATGCAGTTGGTCAGGATGCTCTCAATCACGCAGCGATAGAACTTCACCAGGATGGTTGAAGACAAGTGGTTCTTCTTCAGTTTGTTTAGGAAGAAAAGGTGCTGATGAGCCTTTTTCACCAGACTGGAGATATTGGTGGTCCAGGACAGGTCCTCTGAGATGTGGGTCCCCAGAAACTTGAAGCTGGATACACACTCGACAGCCATTCCGTTGATGTGGGTTGGGTCGTGTGTTCTTCCTTTCTCTCTCCTGAAGTCAACGATGAGCTCCTTTGTCTTGCTGGTGTTAAGGAGCAGGTTATTATCAGCACACCATGCGACCAAGTGTTGCACCTCCGCCCTGTAGGCTGTCTCATCGTTGTGACTGAAGAGGCCGATCACCGTGGTGTCGTCTGCAAACTTGATGATGGAGTTGGATCCATACACAGGCCGGCAGTCATGGGTGAAGATGGAGTAGAGGAACGGGCTCAGCACACAGCCCTGTGGTATGCCGGTTTTGAGTGTGATGGTGGTGGAGTAGATGTGGCTTGACCTAACATTCTGGGGTCTGTTGGTCAGAAAGTCCATGATCCAATTGTGGAGGCTGGTATTGATGCCAAGATCTCCAAGTTTAGTGGTTAACTTAGAAGGAATGACAGTGTTAAAGGTGGAGCTGAAGTCAACAAACAGCACACGTGTGTGTGTATTGTTGTTGTCCAAATGTGTGAGTACAGAGTGCAGCACTGTGGAGACTGCATCCTCTGTGCTCCTATTGCTGCGGTAGGCAAATTGGTGTGGGTCCAGTGTGGGAGGCATTTCTTGAGGTGCACCAGGACGAGTCGCTTGAAGTACTTCATGACGATAGGTGTGAGTGCTACAGGCCGGTAGTCATTCAAGCACTTTGGGGAGGAGTGTTTCGGCACTGGC
Organism: Hemibagrus guttatus; assembly: GCA_033459395.1. Classification (NCBI taxonomy): domain Eukaryota; kingdom Metazoa; phylum Chordata; class Actinopteri; order Siluriformes; family Bagridae; genus Hemibagrus; species Hemibagrus guttatus. Next base: position 21,047,033 of record JAUCMX010000014.1, on the reverse strand, counting down.
ACAATGGAGGTGGATAAACTACCACATCCCCCATATCATCTAGCATGTCATCGTAACTTAAAAGTATATATGTTAAAGCGTATATCATGCTAATTTGCAAACTATTTAATGACTAAAATTAACATTATTCTGTGCAGTGCATGAGTTCTTCAAGACTAATGGTGAAAACCTCCTAGAGAGTCCTTCCAGACCTAACCATTTAACATTGATCGCTAGCTTATCTCATAGACCTTTATTCTATCCTATTTGATTATCCCGGCTAAATCTCGCTGCTATTAACTCCATCTCTGTCTGTAACTCATTTATATAGATGGATGGATTTCTCTTTTGAGTCTTGGCTCCTTATAAGGTTACAATCTCAAATCTCAGGCAGTTTTCCCTCACTGTGGTGACCTTTGGCTCAGTCAATATGGGTCTGGATCTGAATTGTGATATCTTTTTTAAAAGAATTTTATAAATAAAACTTAATTGGATTAGATGACACAGCTTTAAACAGCAACGCGCGGTTGTCTTCGGGCATTGCAGCATGCCATGTTAATAAAGACTTTTTTAAAGAAGTTTTATTATAGAAGACGTGCAGCAGTCATGGACAGAAATAGAGCTAATAGGGAAACTTAGCCTACGGGGAGAGAAGCCATAATCATTTATTGCTCTAGAAGAAATCGTTCTGTTACACTTATTCATTGCTGAAGAAAAGAAATAGCTACTAATTGACTTTCTGGTTACAGCAGGTGCATGAACTGGTTTATGTGCAAATATCTTGAATGAAAGAAGACAAACTATTACAGTAACAAAATAAGATTTAAATAAGATTCTCAAATCTGATTGGTCAGACGGTGTGGATGAATTGTACACGCCCCTTTAGTGTTTGTAAACAACCTGGTTGGAACCTAACACCCTAAAGGTACTTGGGTATAATCCAACTGACAAATCACTTATGATTATAGATCGCTATTAGATCCCGTGCTCTGACCACCATGGCCTGGGTTCAATCGCAAAGCAAGGAACCAACCTAGTCACTGAGGAGTTAACTCCCAATGTCAGTCCCAAGCCTGGATAAAATGTGAGGGTTGCATCAGGAAGGGCATCCGGCGTGAAACCTGTGCCAAATCAAATGTGCAGATCGTATAATCTGCTGTGGCGACCTCGAACAGCGAGCAGCTGAAGGACAACAACAACATTATGGATTACTATTAAACGTGAGGGAGTGCTATTCGGCTAAACTAGCCCTTTAGCTCTCTTTTCAGTTTTAGCTACAGATGTGTATGGTCCTTGTTCTTCCTCACAGTATCAGCATTGTATCTGTTGTTGTTCTTCCACCACATCTGCTGAACTAAAGCGTTCGGTCTAACTGCAAGTCTACATTAGTCGATGTAAACAGCTTGCTCAGCTTCATCTTGTGTGCAGGAGCAGCAAGGCATTAATGCATCTCCTATTGATTGTCATATCTGGCATCATTCCCTTTGTGTCAATTCCTGTTATGTGTCAGCTCAGAGAGAGGAACGCCTTCATAGATCTTTGGTATTTTTCCCAGCGCCTGGGGGTTTATTCTTGCGCCATTCAACACCATTGATCAAGAGATGGGAACTGATATGAATAAAGGGCACACTCAATAACGATCAGTGTCATTCTGAGCCGAACTGTCAGGCTTCATAAAAGGCGGCACTTTGCATTAGCGTGAACGTAAACACGAACAGGCCCAGATGCAGGTCTGCGTGTATGCCAAGAATCCTACTAATCTAGGCTTCATTGCATATAAACAGCAATATAGCACAAAATGGGAATGAAAGTGAGATGGCTCAGTGCTGAGGGGCTCGCAATGCACAGCTCCTTGCTCTCTTCACTTCCTGAGAGATGTGAGAGATGTAAATGGGATTCTATAGTGTGTCGTTCATCCTAATGTCTGTGTGTATGCGGATAGGATGGGATGGTGATAAAAAATTTACTTGTGTCAAAACTTATAAGTCAAATGTTGAGGTGAAAAGTTTCAGAAATATTATCAAGGGAGGAGACAGGTCACTAGTTGAAATATGAATGGGATTGTGCGCAGTGCTCAATATGGCAGAGAGAGAGAGAGAGAGAGAGAGAGAGAGAGAGAGAGAGAGAGAGAGAGAGGAGGGAGATAATTTAACCTTACACTGGCACAGGATATGACAGGCTTGACTGGTTTTTAAGTTATGTTATTAAAGTGTTCATACCAGTGACATTTTCCTTCAGTCTCCAAGCTTAGAACTGTCATTATAAAGGTAATACATTTATATAATTTACTCTGTTGTAGCAACATAACAGCAAGCTACACCTTTAAAGCTAGCATTCTGACTAAAACACCTTCTGGCTATATCTTTAGACCCCGACCTCGATCTGGGATGGAAATCCAGTGTGAAACAATACTACAACACTATAAACTGAAAGAAGAATCCTAAATCGTTCATAATACTGGTCTAGTGCATTACATAGGAAATGGTTAGAATTTGGCTGAAGATATCTATAAATGTGTTATTACAATGATTTGCAAGTTTGAAGAAGCCACGAGAGCATGAGTAGCTGTGAGCTCATGTATGTAGAAGAGGGCAGATAGATTCCTTCAAGCGTTTTATGTCGCCCTGTGGCACAGCTTGACCAGCTGCTCGAGCATATGTTAGCCTTCACCATCCACGGTTGGAAGCTGTCATGTGACAGGGGAGAGCTTGGTGGGAATTGGCTGGTGATAAACTTTGGGAGGAAATGGAGAAAAAAATGAAAAGCAGGGAATTATCAAAGTCAGGGAACCAGTCAGAAAATAATGGTTGTACAATGCAAAGATGCCAAAACCTAACAAAGAACTTGAGAAGAAACAGGAAGTGAGAGTGTTAGGTGAGTGCCAGTGTTGTATTAGGGAAAAAGAAATGGTGGCTCTTGGATACTAAATAGATCTGGATGCAACAGATTGGACAAAACTGCCTGTGATATTGCCAACATGGCCAATTTATGAATTAACTCCTTCTCTAATGATGTCAGTGTTTTTTTTTGTTGACCAACAGATTCTGCTCCCTATAAACAGAATCTGTTCTCCTGGTGTTTTGCCACTTTCTCATGTTAGAGTAGCTGATTGTAATTTTTCAGTACACAGTACAAGCTCAAAGCGAGATCATTTCAAGCAGAGCTGTGGATCAGGACTGGGATCTCATGGGATCCAGCTCAAAAGTCACAGCAGCAGACAGTATTTAGTCTCATGCAGGGACATCTGACGGTCAGATATGCAGCTCTCGAGACAAAGAAATGGCACGTTCATTGCATGCTCACATAGAGCCTTGTGTCACGTATACCTCGTCCTTTCATTGATCATCTGCTTTGTCCTGGTCAGGGTCATGGTGGTTTAAATGACTAATTTGTCAGAGTGGTAGCAGAATTAAAGAACATTGCCGTATTGGGCACATTACTCTAGGAAAGCTTTTGAATGACCTCCAGTTGGGTTTTACAGGACTTACGGAATCCTCTGATGCGCCGTGTCCAATCAAACTGTGATTAAGGCTTTGAAATTCAGCCAAGTAAAGAGTTCAAAATGCAGTCGACAACATTTTGTTAGCACCCGTGGGAATACAGCAATTTACATGTCCTCCAGTGGGAACACTCCGTGTTTGTCTTTGCACCGTGTCACAAATTAGTTATGGTGCATTTGTCGTACCCGAACACACATATCAAAACGAATGTAACCAACGATTTCAGCACACTTCATAAACTTGTCTTATTAAACACGAATGCATTGTGCAGAATTGCAGATAAGAGAGGTCCTCATTATGCTTTAATAAATGCAGCCAGGCAAAGCTAACGCTGCAGTGCATCTGTTAATGAGGAGCTCAGGATATCAGGGTTTCTTGTGCGCACTTAATCATAGTCCAAAGTAAATTTATTTTTCATTTGTAAAAAAAAAAAACAAAAAAAACATTTGTGCAAAGTCTTGTGTGGTGTAATGCACTTTTTGATGGTGATTATTTCGATGGGTTTTTTCTTTTCCCCACTATGCATTTGTGTAAATGCAGCTATAATCGAGTGAAGCATTGCATAAAAAATGAAACTCTTTTTATCTGTCTCTCTTTATTTCCATAATGATAGTGAAGAGGTAATAGAATAAAGGGACAGTCAAAGCTTAATGATGCTTTTCTAGCTATTGCAATGATATTACAGCTAAGGATCTCTGTAATGTGATTAATCAGCAAATATTTAATATTAGAAACATCTACTTAACTAATTTTAAAAACAGAACACTTTTAGATTTGGCCCAAGCTGATGGATTAGATACATATAAGTAGAAATTGAGGGGGTTTTTTTATGCCCCGCTGCTCAAAGTGCATGTTAGGAGACACATGCTGCCAGAGACCTTTTTAACAGAAGCTGGTTAGGACTGTCTGCATGGTAATTCGATCAATAAATGGATGTCAGTCATGGCTGAAGTGCTAATATCCATGTGCAGAATGAGGAGGGAATATTTGCATATATTCAGCTCGAAGCAGCCAGTATCTTGATGAATGAGAAATATATTGAAGGTCACATTAATGTCCTTCATGTTATGGAAAGAAGCTTGTCGTGCAGGTGTTTTCGTGCTTCGGGGCCAAGAGTGTCTTACAGCATGCTGCACTGTTGATTGAATAAGCTTCTGCTGTTATTGTTTATGGGCTTTTCTAATACAGAAGGTCATAGTCCTCACAGAGTCGGAATTTATTCTCAGGTTTTGGTATGAATTTTCTTGAGGGAGGATTGTTGGGCCAGAAAATAGCAATATTAATGTCACAATCGATAAGAATCCTCTTATACTCCAAGCCTGGCTTGTTAGGTGTAGATGATGTCCCAGTAAACAGCGATGTGCTCGTCCAAGTGAATAGTGGAATTATGACCTCCTGATAGCGGTGAACAAACTGATGCATTAAAATCAGTCACACCCCAGATCCAATTACATGTTTTATGAAGATGATGCGTGTGTGTGCAGAATGTTAATTTGCTCTGCGACTCCACACCGGAAACAACACACACACATTGCAGCATAGCTTTGTATCCTGTACATTGTAACTAATATGGAGAATATCTGTATGGTGTGAACAGAGACGTGTGAACAGCTATAAAATTCAAGAAATTAAAGGTTAACTTGGCATTAATGGACTGTAAACGAAACGTTCTGTATCGTTCTAATATTAACATTTAATAATTAATACAACTCTAACTTTCCAGAACTCTGACGACCTGCTGGTGGCATCGGCAGAGTGTCCCAGTGATGACGAGGACCTGGAGGAGTGTGAGCCTGGCACTGGTGAGTGAACACAGGGAAAAGCCCAACACCGCTGTGACTCTAGAAGAGCACAGGCTCCAGATTCACTCGGTACACACACTTTAGCCCCAACACCTCTCTACAAAACAACCACTCTGACCAGGCGGAATGTAGCACACCCAAAACCAAACCGGTGCTGATGTAGTATCTTTGGGGGGATGGGGGGCACTTGATCAGCAGCTAGTGATGATGCTCCACTGTTTCTATAAACTGTATGTTTTATGATATAAGCCAGCATTTCCCAACCCAGTCAGTCCTTTATTTATTTATTTATTTATTTTTTTTATTCTGACTCCTAATACACCTGAACCAAGAAATCAAGAACACCAAGTTCCTTGAAAAGCTGTATTGGGAGCTGAGAAACTGCTAAAATATGGACTGTCTGAGGGTTCTCTTGAGCAACTGCGTTATATCACCATGGTTCCAGCCATGAGAGCAAAAAACCTATTGCAAACACAATGTAGCTATAATGTAGGGGTGTCCAAGTTATAGCCTGCAGGACATTTGGAGCCTGTGACCAGTGTCAAAGTTGTCTACAAGCTTTTTGAACATAAAAGAACATAAAATAAAAAACGGCAAAAAATGTAAAGGTTGAATAATGGAATTTTCTCGTGAACTAAAGCACTGAATTTGCCAAAACACGAAATATAATTTTAGTTTGTTTTTTTTAAAATGCATCAGTTTCTGGTGCTTGTTCTTTGAAATGTTCATTTTATCTTAATATGTTGCATATAAATGAAAGCAACTGATATTTATTTATTTATTTATTTATTAATTTTTTTAAAAAAGGAGATTTCAGAGCTCAGAGCACTGCGCTTGTTTAACTAGGAATCCATTGATTATAATAAACTACTGTGAATTTGTGGAAAATTTATTTCTTGCGTATTCTCCCAGCGCACATGAAACAAAGATGCCGGAAGCTTGAAGATGTTCTTAGGCAGGATGCAAACACGCCCCATGAACATGATGAAATCACACCGTGAAACATTTCAAGGCGGTTAAACGGTGAAAGGAAAGTTCACCCGCTGCCTTGAAAATAGATTTAGTTTCATTTTGGAATATTTGAGGTAAACTCAAAGAGAGGAAATAAGTTCAGTGTGTTTTACAGACTGCTTTAACGTACATCCTGCTATTTCTTATTTCTTTTATATAAAATTCCATAAATCAAGAGAGATGAAGCGTGGTCTGTTAACAATAAGCTTTAGCTGCTAAACAACATAGCAAGCCAAGATGATTGTATTCTATTGAGAGAAGAAAGGATTTAATGATTAGGATTAGTGGATTCAAATCTGGCAAATTAATGCAGAATTAAATTATTGCGATGCATTCACAGGTATTGTCTATACTAGAGATTTCAGACATAACTCAACCCAAAATGTTCAGCTTGCATTTTTATGCTATCACAGCTAAACTGTGGGCAGTGATTTCATATTTTTTCTCCATCTGTTCTCATTAAAAAAAATTAAAAAAATTCAATCTGGACACCCCTCCTGTAATATAACAGAGCTATTTATTCAGAAAGTCATCAGCTTGATAAAAATTTACATATCATTCTACTGCTGATTTATTCTATCACCCACAATTTTGCTGTGCAAAGCCAGGCTTTCCTCGCACGTCCTCGTTCCTCACTACAAACAGGGAAAAAAGGGACACTAATTCTTAAAGTGTCACACTGCTATCCAGCCTGCTGAGGACGCGTGCAGCTTTAAATACCATGTGTTCTTACAGCATATTGAGAGGTGCGATGCATCTATATATAAAACACCGCAGAACCGTGTCCCTACAGCGTGGTGTCAGTTTCACCTCACACCTCTCAATATGCTGGAAGAACACATGCTATTTAGATTTTCACCCCCGATTTTGTATTATAAGTGTCCGTAATACATATGTAAATGACGTTTAAAGTCTACGACATCAGAAAGGGTTTCAGACGAGAACTCTTATAAAACTCTATAAAGAAAGAGTGTATAACGTTAATGCGGAGGATGTGTACAAATGTATTAGGGCTCTACGTTGAGTGTAAGTTATCTGTACTTATAATGTAATGTGACACTTCCTTACATACCAGTTACTGTGAAGTCTAACTATGATGAATGTTTAGAAAAGATGGACTTCTGCAATCCGGGTGTAACTGTACACACGTCCTTATATACGACAATAATGTAGACAATGCACAGGTGTTGGGGATACTGTAAAAAGTGGGATTAGGGTTTAGGCTACTTTACTGGCATTTCTTTTTTTTCTTTTTTTTTTTTAACTATGAGCATAAAACGGTTGCAGAAATAGTATCATACTCAATAAATCACAGAATTGTGTTATTTTGCATAATTGAATTCACCGAGCGGTTCTCTGCTTTTCCTCTGTATTAATGTTGAATTGAAGCAATGATAGCAATGATCCCTTTAATAACAACACACATCTCAGTAAATCATGAAGCGAGACTAGCTCTGAAATAAAATCTGACCCAGATCCAGTGTGTGTGTGTGTGTGTGTGTGTGTGTGTGTGTGTGTGTGTGTGTGTGTGTGTGTGTGTGTGTGTGTGTGTGTGTGTGTCATAGCTGAGAGTCATCACCCAAAGCAAATGCTCCACTTCTCTGGCTAATTTACATTGCTAAATGCTAATTCCCCTGGGTGACTCGATTCCAGTGGAGGCATTCATTACAGTCAGAACTTTTCGATCACATTCTTTCTGGCTAATTTATTAACACATCTCAGTGCTTCATACTGGGAATACTGAATGGTTTAATGGCACAATCTGACTCTATCCATGAATGAACCTGTATAAATTGTTTGGCAAACAATTCTGCCTCCAAATGTGATCGATTTGTCTTTCTGATCTATAAATGTACAATTGGATGCTCCCGACAGCTGGAAGATTGATCACAAATTTGCTTTAGTTTCATTAGCATTTACCTATCTAAAAGAGGAAATACTTCCATGTATTATTTATCTTTCTTACCTATTCTTAGTCTTTATCTTTGAGTAGTAACGCTATACTTGTAATTAGCTTAGCAAAAAAAAATAGGACTAGAGCATCAAATATGTTCAGATAAATATAAAGGGGAGAGAAGTTGTATGTTTAAGGGATCATCTTACACAGCTTTCTTTTGTGTAATTTGCTTTTTTCCCCATGCAAAAATCATCCGGCCTATTTGTTGATGTAAGTGACCCAAACTCCATGATTTGTTTTTGTTTTTTTTGCTTTACCAAAGAAGAAGCAGGAAGAAGCTTAATATTTATTCAAGCAATTACACATGCATCTGATCTTAAACAATTTGAAGAAAATATGATAAAGATTATTTTAGTCAGTATTTATTTTTGGATTTTGACATCTGTGTATATTATGAATGTTACTGGTAATTAATCTGTTATGTTTATAGTGTAGGATTAATGAGATTGTAGTGCTGGATTCTTTATTGTGCACTAATTCTGGCTCCTTACTGTCTTTTTTTTCTGTATTTTCCATCACAGGAGGTGAATTAGTGTTGCCTATAATTACAATGGATACCCAAGACCCCCAGTCTGTGGCCCCGCATTACCCTGCCATTCCCCCTCCCCCAACATCCCTGAGCCCCCTCCAGACCACCAAAGAGTCCCTTGTTCTGTCTGAGCCACGGCCTCCGTGCCCTCCAGACCAGGAGGACTGCGGCGAGCCCATGGAGGTGTCGGCCTTCGGCTCGGGGGAGATGACCGAGTCTGATGATGAGGACTTCTATAAAAACTCCCCGATGGTCACTGATAGGACAGTGCTGCCTCCTCCCCCTGGCGTGGGCAAAAGCGGAGGCCAAAAGCCTGGTGCCCATCGCCCTCATGCTCCCCCTGCCCCCCCTGCCCCGACAACCCACCCTGACCAACTCCACATCCCCGCAGGTAAAATGAACACCCGCGACCAGGTGCTCCTCCCCCCAGCCCCATCCTCCCGCCTCACTCCGGGACTAACTTACCCGCCCGATTTCCCTCGTGTGCCCACAGCTAGGCCCTCGGCTTCGGTAGAGAGGGGTCTCCCCGGTGCTGTGGAGGTGTTTCGTGAGTCCAGCAGCACCACAGGAATGGTGGTGGGTATCGTTGCAGCTGCCGCCCTCTGCATCCTGATCCTCCTCTACGCCATGTACAAGTACCGCAACCGCGACGAAGGATCCTACCAGGTGGAGCAGAGGCGCGGCTCAGGCAGCGAAAGCAACGGCGCCGTAGTCAAGGAGAAGACGCCGGGCACGACCGCCTCCATGTCCAAGACCGCCGCAAAGGGGAAGAAAAACAAAGACAAGGAGTATTACGTCTGAGAGAGGAGTGAGAGAGAAAGAGAGAGAGAAGGATGGTGGGCTGATGATTGTAGAGCGTAAATCACCTCCTCTTCATTCTCATCCTCAAACATTTAAGCCTTCAGTGAAATTTCCAAAAGTTATGACACAGTAAGGTAAATGTGGAGAGAGAGAGAAAGAGAGAGAGAGAGAGAGATGTAAGGGAAAGTACTAATGATAAAGGAAGTGAATGGTCATGTCCTGGGTGTCTTACATAGCCATTTTAACCTTATTTCATCCCCTTTTGTGCCTCAAGGAGATCATCCATTACATTCTAGATGATGAAATGCCATTCATTCTCTTTGCAATGAAAATTGCCGCTTCCAGAGCACAGGAATCTTTAGAGGTTAATGAATCACCATGGAAAGGGAGAGAACTCCGACCATGCTAACTCATCAGCAGTCCTCTCCGGTGTCTGCTGCTGCTTTCTGAATCCTTTGGCTAATTTTAATGTGAAATCGATTATATCCTGCAATTTGAACTATATAAAAAATGTAATTATCCTTGATGTCATTATTCACACTGAGCGGTAAATACTCTGTGAGGTATCAGGCAAGCAAATGCTCCTGTTAATTCACTTCTTTCAGATATTTAATTATGTGCTTGGTAAGAAAAACAAGCCAACCGCTTTTACACTCAATATTACTTTGACCGCATTTCCCACGTTCTGGGGTATTAGAAAAAGTTTGGAGAATGTGCTGTGTAGTTTTTGGCCAACTTTAAGTAAAGTAATGAGAGTGCGAATTAGATGCATGTGTTCTTTAAGAAATCTGTATATGATTCACCTGACTTGTTATGCATTTTAAATGTAATTGTGTAACTCGGTGCATTTTATAGCCGGGAGGCTAACATGGAATTGTAAATGTGTTTGCTTATTTTTTGAAATCACCTCACCCCCACACACTTTCCTCTACTTCTAGATTCCTTTATAGCCTTACATCGCTAGCATTAATGCACCAGGCAATTTGGTCTTGTATTTCCTAGGGATGCATCGATACTGTGTTTTTTTTCCATACTCATCGATACTAGTACTGATACCAAAATGAGTAACTTAAGATAGAAGACGTTATAGCGTTTAAGCCGTATCTTTAATAGAGAGAGCTTGCGGACGGCTGACCGGATCTTGCACAGGTGCATCAGCAAACTGGACGTCAACTAGCAACTCCGACAAGCTAACACATCTCAGTGCTCGCGGAACTGAAGTGCTCCACTCATAGCCGTCCCTCGCTTTTCAGGCTCGCTTCGCTTGCGTATTCCCGGCACCTTGTATTCACTTTTAACGCTAACGCCCCGCTTGCTCAGGTCAGCTGCCTGTTGTGCAATTTATTAAACATACCGTTTAAACATGATGAGCTATTTTATCAGGTTATTTGTATTGTAGGAAGATGTTCCAGTAGCTCCACGTGATATTTTCAGAGCAGTGGTGCTGTCGTGCTTTGCTTTAATTTCTGATCATTAATCAGAAAAGATGGCTGTGGATTTCCTGTTCCTCGTGTGAATTCAGACGATGCCATCGAAGCATTTTTTTTGAGTACGAGTAAACGAGAACAGTATCAGACCTTATTCCAGTATCAGTATCGATGCATCCCTAATATTTACAGCAACTAAACCGCACTGCTCGTAAAGTGGAGTTTGGTTTTCGTCTCGTTATTGTTCACTGTTTCATGAGCTGAAGCCTCGACAGTCTTAGAGTCCTAATCTAAACCTTTCTGCCAGGCCTGAAATTGTTCTGTCCTTAGGATACAGCTATAATCCATCAATGTTTAATGGTGAAACCCTGCAATTTAGGGAGTAGCTTTTGTTTGAACATTTGCTGCTGCTGTGATGGTGATAATATTCTCTATCACCCAACTGGGATTTTCAATATTTTAGCACCTACTGTAGAATATCACCACTTTTTAACATATAGGGATATTAGAGTTAGGCTAAAAACACACAAATTATAACATTAACTATTGCAGCACCTGATAAAGTGTTTTATGGTCCAAAAAATATGGTAGTATCACTGTAAGGGTCAAAGGTATTGTAAAAGCTGTTCTCTCTCTCTCTCTCTCTCTCTCTCTCTCTCTCTCTCTCTCTCTCTCTCTCTTTCTCTGTCTTTCTCTCTCTAACGCTCTCTTTTCCCCATTCTCTCTCTCTCACTCTCTCTCTCTCTCACTCTCCATGGTGCTAACATGCTCATTATCTATTAGGCTACTTATCGGTGTTCCATGCATGACGTATTCATATTTAACTTTTGGGTCAGAGAGTTGCTTGATATGAAATCATTAAGTTGATCGTCATTCAACTCGGCAACTCTCACCTCTGTTCCTGAGGGATTCATAGCACCACCTCATCATGGACGAAAAAAAGATCTCGGCTAAAGAAACCTAAGAAAGCTGGAGCAATTAGCATCGATTAAAAAAAAAAAAATTTAAAAAAAAAATGTTGTATTTATGTAAATACAAGATTCTGTGGACATTGCTGACAATACATCAGGATACCGGTTTGTCCGTATGCGTGTGCGCGTGAGTGTTTCGTCCCTGTTCGTCCTCTAGCATGAGAAAGACCTAACTGGACTTTGAGACATCTTTCTCTGCCCCTTTATTCTCCGAGAAACAAAACTAGAACCTGACACCTACTGAATGAGACTGCAGGAAGTGCATACTGCTTGGAGGGAAGTCCTATGTGCAGAACTTTTCCTGGCATCCTCGCTGTGAAAAAAAAAATGAGACGAAGGAAGTGGGGAAAAAAGTAACCTGACAACCGAGAAGTGCTCTCGTGAAGAGCATTTCTGTATAGAGCTACGGGAACTCAAGTCTACAAAGTCTACATTTTTTTTTTATATATAAAGAGGGCATATCCCTGAAAAGAGAAAAAAATGGTGTAATGTCTAGATATTTCTCACAGTCAGTGATTCTTATTTTACTGAAATGGCCATACTTGTTATCAGAGAAAGGTCTGTTAAATCCTTCCTCTCCACGCAAAATGTGGTTTTCACAACAACGATTGTTTCACTCACATTAGGTGATTTTTCAAATGTGGAATCATATGAAATAAAATGTTTGCAAACCTTGAATTACTTTCTTTAAATTCCATAAGGAAGAAGACTTTAGCCATATGTCCCGAATTTTTTTTTTGTTTGTTTCTTTTTTGGTTATTTTTAATACATTGTTAAAAATGGTATTGGTTTTTCTAAAACATGGTTGCCATTTACATAGAACAGTCAGAGTATATTCCCATTCTTACTTAATGTTATTGTAAAGTGTTCCCGTGAGATGAATTTAAATATGTGTACATTGACAGAGGAAAAAATACACTTGGTTATATACTTCTTACATTTCTCGTTTAGTGTGGTCTTTCGTCTTTCTTTTTTGATTACGGTTCAGTGCAGTGCCTTGCATAAGCATTCACACACACACACACACACACACACACACCCTTTCTAAAATTTGAATTGCAACTTAGAACTAAAATTCACTTAACTGGGATTACATACCATGAATCTACACCAAAAAAAAAAAACTATCATAAGTGTGAGGATGAATTCGATATAGCAGTCAAAATTCTACACAAATCAAATAAATATTTGCCCCTGTTGCCCTGAAACTCCTAAATGAATTCTGGTGCAATCTTTCACCATATCCGAATTCACATGATTAGTCAAATGGACACGGTCTGTGTGCCATTAATGTGGTAGGAGGTGCTCTCAGCTTCCTGGAAGAACATGGAGGTTTGATAGAGAACATACTTAAAGAAACAGCATCATGAAATCCAAGCAGCTATCAATACAAGTCCTGGAGAACGTTTTGAATACGTGCTCAGGGTTAATCAGGGTTCCTTTATAACACGCTCTTAAAGAACCCTATTAAATACACAGTTTAGAAATGGAAAGAATATGACATGATCATGGCCCTCATAGAGAAGACCATCCACCATAAGTTAGTGACTGGGTAAAGAGGGGATTAGTTGGAGAAGCAGCCCAGACCTGAAGAGCCATGGATCTTTGAAATACAACCACAGGCTTGACAAAATTAAAGCCTTATCTGGATGTGATTAGTTTCGTTGCGAGGCGACTTTAGTCGTTTTTACACGTCTCCTCTGTGATAAACCGTTTATATTTGAACTGCAAATAAATCAGCACAGAAGGTGGGAACTACCAAAGTGCAATCACTTTGTTTGTCTACTTAAATCTGGTTTTGTATTTCATCTGTATTTTATGAAGGTTTTGCTTTCAACTAATGCTTTTAGAAATGTACTTCTAATCCACAAACACTCAAACACTACATCGCTGCATTTCTGTGTGATTATATAAGTCTGTAAGGGACGAATTAGCATCAGATAACTTCAAGGAGACATTTTAAATGAACACTGTCACTTTAGCCACAATATCCACTTACTGCTATGTTCACTTTGTGTGTATCAAGACGTGCTACCTATAAAATCTCACTAGCTTCAGCAGGTTTATTTTCATGCTAGCTAGCATTCAAGAGATTCATGTACTCCTTGTTATAGAGCCAAAAGTCTGAGACCTGATCCAAGCTCCAGCTCCACACTGAATTTTGGGTTCTGCAGGAAGAGATTAGAAATAAAGCTTTGGTTAGTTTGCCTTAGCTAACTCACATTTTCCCCTACATTCCTAGGTCCCTTGATGAAAGAGGCACAAAATTGATGAAAGAGGCACAAATGAAAATCAGTGTGATTTAAGCCAGAGGTATTTTTCTTTAGTGATTTTTTTTCCCTCGACTTTCACTTCATACTTTAAGATAATCCAAGTCTTCGTGCTTTTTTTTTTTTTTTTTTTTTTTTTTACTTTAAGTGAAGAATTTGAAGCTGCGCCTCAGCTTTTACCCGAGTACTTATTTGTAATTGCACTTTTACTTGGGTGACTTCTGCTTTTTCCACGTCTGCACTGGGGAGTTCATGGCAGATCGTTTTGTCTGGACAAACCTGGACGTTTGCGTCACGCATGGTCATGTGACCGTGTTTATTTATTTGTCCACATCTAACGTCAGACACAACTAAGTTCATTTGTTTGTAGGAAAGTAAACTTTGTCTGATATTGTTGATTGTGGAAATATAAACAGCCCCAAAAACCAGCCTATAGTATCACACTTTTGATTTTCTTTTATTTTCTTTCTCCTGCTAATGAGCTCACAGTGTAGGCAGTATGGAGACTTTATATGACCCATAGCAAGTAGCTTGCTGAGAAACTCCTCCAAAGCTTTCATCTTTTCTCAATTCAGGAAAGTGCTAGGTGATTAAATACAGCAAGTAACAGCGATTCAAGAGTTGGCACCAACCTCCCACCTCATGGAGGAAGGAGAAAAACACCAACATGGCTAATCTGGGTGCAAATAAAATCACAGAAGAACACCTGCAAATGATGGCAATACTCCATGTTCCTGTGTACACTTAATCCATCTCCAAATAGCTGCTTTTGTCTTATATGAGATTAGAAATTACACATATTTAGTACAACTTTCACTTATACTTATTGAAAGGCTTCAGCATGTCTCTCAGTTTAGTTTGTAAGTTTTAAAACTGTGGAGCCAAGCACTTTATTGCATTCCAGTTTCATCATCTGTTTCTGTGCTAAGGATGGATTTGTGGCCAAGAAGTAGCCACAGAGTGGTGGTTTAAAGCACAGGCTCTACATTTCCCCCTTCACAGTTCCAAATAAAGGACCAGGCTTTGTACTACTGCAATTATGAGCTTGTACAATGTGAAAGAAAAATAACTCCCATATATATATATATATATATATATATATATATATATATATATATATATATATATATATATATATATATATATAAATGTTACTATCCTATAAGACATACACATAAAGAGCAGATTTCTGAGCGAGAACGTTCCTACAGATCACCTTTGTGTACTAGCATACAGTCATATAGTGAATCACAGGGAAATCTGTCAAGTGTCATGATGATGTCTTTCAGTGGAATGGACGGATGAATGGGTGGGTGGATGGATGGATCGATAGACGGATGGGTTGATAGATGGTTGGATGAATGAATGGATAGATGGATGGGTGGATGAATGGATGGGTGGATGGATGAATGGATAGACGGATGGGTTGATGGATGGGTGGATGAATGAATGGATAGATGGATGGGTGGATGAATGGATAGATGAATGGATAGATGAATGAGTGGATGAATGAATGGATAGATAGATGGAGGGATGGATGGATGAATGGATAGATGGATGGGTGGATAAATGATTGGATAGATAGATGGGTGGATGAATGAATGGATAGATGGAGGAATGGATGGAGGGATGGGTGGATGAATGAATTGATAGATGAATGGATGTGTGGATGGACTGATGAATGGATAGACGGATGGGTTGATGGATGGGTGGATGAATGAATGGATAGATAGATGGGTGGATGAATAAATGGATAGATAGATAGAGGGATGGATGGATGAATGGATAGATGGATGGGTGGATAGATGGATGAATAGATAGATGGATGGGTGGATGAATGATTGGATAGATAGATGGGTGGATGAATGAATGGATAGATGGAGGAATGGATGGAGGGATGGGTGGAAGGATGGATGGATGAATGGATAGATGGAGGAATGGATGGAGGAATGGATGGAGGGATGGGTGGAAGGATGGATGGATGGATAATTGAATGGATAGATGGATGGGTGTATTGGTGTATGTATGGATGGATGGATGGATGGATGGATTCATGTTTTAATTTTTTAATTATTGTGCCACAAAAATGAATATAGTCCTGAATGTTTGCATTAATTCATCTGGACCTAAGAGTCCAATAAAGACAGATTTTTTATGTCTCCCATTTTTAGCCTGTTTATTAAGGCAGGCTGTTCACATAAACAGCTTATAATTCTATATTTATGGAAATGATGATCTTTTTAATTCTTCAGGATGAAGCAGACTCAAACGGCGGACTTGCTCTGGTTTGATTCCAGGTCATTTGTTTATTCATTTTAATTAACTGCGAACAAATTCAGTGAAGTCATGGAAACACCACGCTTGTCCACATGCACAATGGGATTTTAATGTAAATGTGCTAAAAACAGCACAGTCAGTTTTTTCTTACATCAATCATCTCCAGCTATTAATCATCACTGTGCTGTGGTTTTTGCTCACCTCTGAAACAGTAATTTCACAAGCCGAGGTGTGAAAGTGCGGACGTGAGATTTGCGGTTAGGGCTGACAGAGTGCAAGTTTGTGAGTCATGATTGAACGAACTCCTGAGTTTCAGTGCTGTTTTAAAACGCTCTTGTTGACTAACTTTCATTACTCAGAAACACAAGTCATAAGGTCACAAGTGGTAGGCACGCCAGACTGCAAGCTTTCACCAGACAGTTTGAAAAATTCAGTACGATATGATCAAAACTTCAATGGTTTATTTGCTGTATTGTGCGTTTGTAGCAGCTATAAAGTTGCAGTGGAATGAGATGCAGCGACTCCAAAGACGATACACTGCCTATTCAGACGATATAGCAATGGATATAGGGGTAAAGAAGAGTGCAGATGAAATAAGCGCATATAAAAATACACATAGTAGAATGTATGCACACTCAACATTCACTTTATTTACTTTATTTCCATTCACTTTTTTTAGCAAGACTAGCACATTAATGCAGTTATTTATTAAGTCAATCATGCAGAAGTAGAACAATGCAAAAATATCGTTGCTTAGAAGAAAAAAAAACACTCTATACAACATTAACTACGTTAACATGATTGTAGTACAGTGGCTATTTCTGCAATATTCAAGATTCTAAAGCTTGAAACCAGTCCGAATGTACCAATAATTCTGTGTGTTGTAGACGGAGTGCCTGAGGTTGTATGGTGGATATTTGAAGTATGGTAGGATAAGTTTGGGAAAATTAATAAAATAGTTTCCACAAAAATGTACTAAGATCCACACACATACTGTATATATTCATTCATTCATTCATTCATTGTCTTCCGCTTATCCGGAGCACGGGGGCAGCAGTCTAAGTAGGGATGCCCAGACCTCCCTCTCCCCAGACACTTCCTCCAGCTCTTCCGGAGGGACCCCGAGGCGTTCCCAGGCCAGCCGAGAGACATAGTCTCTCCAGCGTGTCCTGGGTCTTCCCCGGGGCCTCTTCCCGGTGGGGCATGCCCAGAACACCTCTCCAGGGAAACGTCCCAGAGGCATCCGAAACAGATGCCCGAGCCACCTCAACTGCCCCCTTTCGATGTGGAGGAGCAGCGGCTCTACTCCGAGCTCCTCCCGGGTGACAGAGCTCCTTACCCTATCTCTAAGGGAGCACCCCGCCACCCTACGGAGGAAGCTCATTTCGGCCGCTTGTATCCGGGATCTTACCCTTTCGGTCATGACCCAGGGTTCATGACCATAGGTGAGAGTAGGAACGTAGATTGACTGGTAAACCTTCTTCACCACAATAGACCGGTACATAGACCGCATTACTGCTGCCGCTGAACCGATCCGTCTGTCAATCTCACGATCCATCCTTCCCTCACTCGTGAACAAGACCCCGAGATACTTAAACTCCTCCACTTGAGGAAGGACCCCCCCCCCAACCTGAAGGCTGCAAGCCACCTTTTTCCGGACGAGAACCATGGCCTCCGATTTGGAGGTACTGACCCTCATCCCAGCCGCTTCACACTCAGCTGCAAAACGCCCCAGTGCATGCTGTAAGTCCAGGCTTGAAGGAGCCAACAGGACAACATCATCTGCAAAAATCAGCGATGAAATCCTGTAGTCCCCAAACCGGACTCCCTCCAGCCCTTGGCTGCGCCTAGAAATTCTGTCCATAAAAACAATGAACAGAACCGGTGACAAAGGACAGCCCTGTCAGAGCCCAACATGCACTGGGAACAGATCTGAATTACAGCTGGCAATGCGAACCAAGCTCCTGCTCCAGTTATACAGAGACCGAACAGCCCTTAACAGAGGGCCACGGACCCCGTACTCTCAGAGCACCTCCCACAGAATGCCACAAGGGACACGGTCGAAAGCCTTCTCCAAGTCCACAAAACACATGTGGACTGGTTGGGCAAACTCCCACGAACCCTCAAGCACCCTGTGGAGGGTATAGAGCTGGTCCAGTGTTCCACGACTAGGTCAAAAACCGCATTGCTCCTCCTGTATCTGAGGTTCGACTAACGGTCGGACTCTCCTCTCCAGTACTCTGGAATAGACTTTCCCTGGGAGGCCGAGGAGTGTGATCCCCCTATAGTTGGAACACACCCTCCGGTCTCCCTTCTTAAAAAGAGGGACCACCACCCCAGTCGCCCAGTCCAGAGGCACTGTCCCTGACCGCCACGCTATGTTGCAGAGACGTGTCAGCCAAGACAGCCCCACAACATCCAGAGACTTAAGGTACTCAGGGGGAATCTCATCCACCCCCGGTGCCTTGCCATCAAGGAGCTGCTGAACTACCTCAGTGACCCCAGCTTGGGTGATGAATGAATCTACCTCTGAGTTCTCTGCCTCTGGTTCCTCTACGGAAGGTGTGTCAATGGGGTTGAGGAGATCCTTGAAGTACTCCTTCCACCGTCCGACAATATCCCCAGTCGAGACCAGCAACTCTCCACCTCCACCATAAACAGTGTTGTGGTAAATGGACTACTGATCGGAAGGTTGTGTGATCGAATCCCAGGTCCACCAAGCTGCAACTACTGGGCCCCTGAGCAAGGCCCTTAACCCCAAAAATGCTCAGTTGTATAAAAATGAGATGAAAATGTAAGTCGCTCTGGATAAGGGCGTCTGCTAAATGCCAGAAACGTAAATGTAAATGTGTTGGCAGAGAGCTGCTTACCCCTTCTGAGGCACCGAACGGTCTGCCAGAATTTCCCCAAGGCCGTCCGATAGTCCTTCTCCATGGCCTCACCGAACTCCTCCCAGACCCAAGTTTTTGCTTCCGAGACCACCACGGCTGTAGTTCACTTGGCCTGCCGGTATGCCTCAGCTGCCTCTGGAGTCCCCCGAGCCAACCAGGCTTGATAGGACTCCTTCTTCAGCTTACTTCCAGTGTCCACCACTGTGTTCGGGGATTGCCGCCGCGACCGGCACCAGAGACCTTACGGCCACAGCCCCGGATGGCTGCATCAACAATGGAGGAGGAGAACATAATCCACTCAGACTCAATATCCCCAACCTCCCTCGGGATCTGGTTGAAACTCTCCCGGAGGTGGGAGTTGAAGACCCCCCTAACAGAGGGATCAGCAAGACGTTCGCAACAGACCCTCACAATACATTTGGTCCTGCCAAATCTGTCCGTCATCCTCCTCCGTAAGCGGATCCAACTCACCACCAGGTGGTAATCGATTGACAGCTCCGCCCCTCTCTTCACCCGAGTGTCCAAGACATGCGGCCTAAGGTCAGATGACACGATCACAAGTTCGATCATTGATCTCCGGCCTAGGGTGTCCTGGTACCACATGTACTGATGGGCACCCTTATGCTTGAACATGGTGTTTGTTATGGACAGGCTGTGGCTAGCACAGAAGTCCAGCAACAGGACACCACTCAAGTTCAGATCAGGGGGGCCGTTCCTCCAAATCACGCCCCTCCAGGTATCACTGTCGTTGCCCACATGGGCGTTGAAGTCCCCCAGCAAAACTATGGAGTCCCCAGTCGGAGCACCTTCCAGCACCACTCGCAGGGTCTCCAAGAAGGTTGGGTACTCCACACTGCAGTTCGGCCCATGAGCCAAAACAACAGTGAGACACCTATCCCCAGCTCGAAGGCGCAGGGAAACAACCCTCTTGTTTACCGGGGAAAACTCGAGCACATGGCGGCTGAGCTGGGGGGCTATAAGCAAGCCCACCCCAGCCTGACGCCTCTCACCATGGGGCACTCCAGAGAAGAAGAGGGTCCAACCTCTCTCAAGGAGTTGGGTTCCAGAGCCCAGGCTGTATGTGGAGGCAAGCCCAACTATCTCTAGCCGGTACTGCTCAACCTCCCTCACCAGCTCGGGCTCCTTCCCCCCCAGTGAGGTGACATTCCATGTCCCAAAAGCCAGATTCTTTGTCCAGGGTTTGGGTCGCTGGGGCCCCTGCCCATGACCGCTACCCAAAACACATGGCAAGGGACCCTTATGCTCCTTTCTGTGGGTGGTGGGCCTATGGGAAGGTGGGCCTACGTCGTTTCCTCGGGCTGTGCCCGGCCGAGTCCCGCAGGTAAAGACTCGGCCACCAGGCACTCGCCTGCGTGCCCCAACCCCAGGCCTGGCTCCAGGGTGGGGCCCCGGTGACGCCAGTCCGGGCGACGTAACGGTCCTTGATTTTATTTCCATAAGAGTCTTGAACCGCTCTTAGTCCGACCTGTCACCTAGAACCCGTTTGCCTTGGGAGACCCTACCAGGAGCACCAGGCCCCTGACAACATGGCTCCTAGGTTCATTCGGGTACTCAAACCCCTCCACCACAATAAGGTGGCGGAGGGGACATACTGTATATATATATATATATATATATATATATATATATATATATATATATATATATATATATATATATATATATATATATATATATATATATATATATATATATAGTCAATGTACCATGGGCATGAGCAAAAATGTGTTTTTTAACCTGATTGGCTAATGCAGGCTGAATGAAAAAAACAAAAAAACACAAATTTGTGGATTTCTTTGCATAACATCAAAATTGTGCCCAGATGCTCAATTCACAAATAATTTATTTGTGAATCAATTTTTGTGGAATACAAAATTATTTGTGTATCTCCTTTTATTCTTTGTGGGTCTCATTATATTTATGTAAATCACTTGCTATTCATTTGTGAATCTTGTTTGCTGTAGTGGAACTCAAATTTCTTTGCAAATGATCCATATTTTTGACCAGAAGTAGACTTTTCAGCTGGATTTCATGAAGCACGATGTCACTGAGTCCAAGTGTGTCGCTGAGTCACCCATTACCATTCTAAATAAATGCTTTGCTAACTATCCTCCAACTACCTGGAGGAATAAAATAATGATCTCATGTCCGCTTCCATATACAAATATTTTTGTTACACAAAACCCAAGCTGAACATAGCAAAATACTGTTGTATTTTGTGAAATATTGAAGGAATCATTTTGATCCAATCTCCAAAAACAGGCAGACAAACAGACAGATAGACAGACAGACAGACAGACAGGCAAACAGACAAATAGATAGGGCACTATAATAGATCGATAGATAGACAGAAGTAAAATGGATGGACAGATGGATGGATGGATGGACGGACGGACGGATGGATGGATGGATGGATGGACGGACGGATAGATGGTTGGATTAATGGTTGGTGGGATGGATAAATGGATGGATGAATGGATGGATGGATGGATGGATGGATGGGTAGATGGATGGG
This sequence comes from Hemibagrus guttatus, assembly GCA_033459395.1. Lineage (NCBI taxonomy): Eukaryota > Metazoa > Chordata > Actinopteri > Siluriformes > Bagridae > Hemibagrus > Hemibagrus guttatus. Next base: position 21,025,082 of record JAUCMX010000014.1, on the reverse strand, counting down.
TAGATAGATAGATGGGTGGATGTATGGATGGTTAGATTAATGGTTAGTTATATGGATGGACATATGGAGGGATGGATGGAATGATGGAATGATGGATGGTTAGATAGATGGATGGATGGATGGATGGAATGATGGAATGATGGATGGATGGAATGATGGATGGTTAGATTAATGGATGGATGGATGGATTAACGGATGAATGATAGATGGATTGGATGGATGGATGGATGGATGGAATGATGGATGGTTAGATTAATGGAGGAATGATGGATGGATGGATGGATGGGTGGATGGATGGATGGATGGATGGATTAACAGATGGATTAATGGATGAATGGATGAATGGATTGGATGAATGGATGGTTGGATTGGATGGATGGAATGATGGATGGATGGATGGAATGATGGATGGATGGAATGATGGATGGAATGATGGATGGATGGATGGATGGATGCATGGATGGATGGAATGATGGATGGATGGAGGAATGATGGATGGATGGATTAATGGTTGGTTGGATGGATGGATGGATTAATGGTTGGTTGGATGGATGAACGGATGGACGGATGGATGGTGGTGAACAGAAGTACTGATTTGCAACACTAGTGTAATAAATATGAAGTAATGTTTGAAGATGGATGTAGTTTCTACCACAAACCACTAATTTTTGTGTCTGAATTCTTTCCCTATTTATGATACAATGCACTATATGGGAAGCAAATTGTATTTGCTGCATTGTGCACTATATTCTTATCCATAATGTACCATAAACAAAAAATAATTTATTTTCTGCATGGAATTTACTCATCAATATGGATCATTCTAATAATCGCAGAAAATATTTTCAATACTTTATTTTGCGTGTTCAGTCTTTGGTGGTTTGTAATTCGTAATATTAAGTCAGTCTCTACACACAGTAACTTGGAAAATCAATTTGTAACTTGAGTTATAGCTCAAAGTTTTTGCTCAAGGGTTATGATTTCTTTCTTTTTTTTTTTTGAAATACAGTTTTGAACATTGAGTTCCCAGTTTATTAAGTATCAATAAAATATTGTGTACCTCCTACAAGCTTCAGAACAGCATGAACTTAGCTTGGCTTGGATTTACAAGATATTGGATGTGTTGTACACTACTGTCATGCCATGTCTTTCTATGATTAGTTCTTTTTAACTTGTCCCAAATATGCTCCATAGTGGTTGAGATCAGGACACAGTGCAGGTCAGTGATGGGGTGGAAATTTGTTGTCAGCTTCCTAGAAGCAGTCAGTGATGATAAATGCCCTGTGACATGGTGTGGTGTATTATTATTCTGGAAGTATGACAGCCATAAAGGGTTGCTGATGTTCAGATAAAATTGCTGTTTCAATGTACTTAGTGGATATCAGGAGACCTAGTGTGTGCCAGGACAACACTGTTCACACAAGGGTTATAGGACCTAAGTACAATCTTAGACTCAAGTATAGTCTTTCTGTACTGGCACTATATTTTACAGATTTATTTCCATACATATACTTGGACTTGTCTTAGCCAACTTGGGTGTTCGCCTCGCAAAATATGGTCTGTGCGATTTGTCCAAATAATGCCTTTAAGTATTGTCTTTAAGTTGCAACCCGATTATGTGCCTAAATCTATTGTCCAAAATGATTCTGCTGGATTCTAGACATTTCTCAAAAGAATTTGTAAATTTGTCTCATATTGTTTGCAATTAATTCTCATCCAAACAGGTATTCTTAAACACTGCCAGCAAAACCTCTCCCTAGTCTCAGTGTATAATTTGACTTCCACATTAAATCCACTACATACCTACATACTGTCACATCAGTACCGGAATCAACTAGAAACTCCCAGAACCCACCACGGCATAGACAACATGGCTGCAATGGACTACACTTCGTAACATTTCACTTCACGATCATCGCGTTTCTAATCACACACACCTGAGCAAAAGCTCTACCACATTGTGTATAATGAGTCCACATTTTTCTGTTGAGATAACGCTTAATGTGCAGAAGGTGATCAGCAAGGGCTTGGCAAGTTCAGGTTTTGACATTGCTATTATCTTTTTTTTTGGCCTCCATATTGATGTTTGCTAATCACATTCTGATCTCCTTTTGCTGAAACCAAAGCTGCAAAAATAGCAAAATAAATGTTGTGTTTCTTGAAATATTGAAGGAATCATTTTAATCCAATCTGAGAGAAACATAAGGCCAGTAAATACAGAGAGACAGACAAACAGACAGATAGATAGATAGATAGATAGATAGATAGATAGATAGATAGATAGATAGATAGATAGATAGATAGATAGATAGATAGATAGATAGATAGATGGATGGATGGATGGATGGATGGATGGAATGAAGGTTGGTTGAATGGATGGTTGAATGGATGGATGGATGGAAGGATGATTGGATGGATGGATGGATGGATGGATGGATGATGGATGGAAGGATGGATGGATGGATGGATGGATAAAATGATGGATGGATTGAAGGTTGGTTGAATGGATGGTTGAATGGATGGATGGATGGATGGATGGAAGGATGATTGGATGGATGGATGGATGGATGGATGGATGGATGGATGGAATAATGGATGAATGGATGGATGGAGGATGGATGGATGGATGGAATGATGGATGGATTGAAGGTTGGATGGATGGAATGATGGATGGATTGAAGGTTGGTTGGATGGATGGATGGATGGATGGATGGATGGATGGAATAATGGATGGATGGATGGATGGATGGATGGATGGTTGGATGGATGGATGGAAGGTTGGTTGAATGGATGGATGGATGGATGGATGGAAGGTTGGTTGAATGGATGGTTGAATGGATGGATGGATGGATGGATGGATGGATGGATGGATGGAAGGATGATTGGATGGATGGAAGGATGATTGGATGGATGGATGGATGGATGGATGGATGGATGGATGGATGGAATAATGGATGGAATGATGGATTGAAGGATTGAAGATTTGAAGGTTGGTTGGATGGATGGATGGATGGATGGATGGATGGATGGATGGAAGGATTGAATGTTGGTTGGATGGATGGATAAATGATGGTAAACAGAAGTTCTGATTTGCAGCTCTAGTGTATTAAATAGTATTTGAATATGGATGTAGTTTTTACCACAAAAGTTTTCTACCAAAACATTTTTCTGTCTAAAAAATAAGGAATTTATATTTTAAATGCCCTATTTAAGATATAATGCAGTATATGGGGAGCAAATTGTATTCTTCTTTTTGAATTTCTTTCAAGTTCATTATCATGTGTATAAAGAGTGCTTTAAGCATCTATATACAATGACAATCTTGTGCTACAGTTGTACACGCCTACCCAGACCTGCAAAAAAAACAGACAAATAGATCAGAAATCTGTAAACAATATATGCAGTCATATATTTGCAATTCCTGATGGTGATATTAATAAACATATTAATTTGTCTCCCTCTTATGACAGCTATAAACAACTACTGCAGTCATGAAGACTGTCCTGTCCTCAGCCCAGGAGTCTGGTTAAAAATATGCTCATATAGAGATGTCAAAATTCATAATCACACTATTTTCTGTCACCTAGAAGACAGCAGGTTGGCTGAGCTTTCTATCTCATGTTATTACGTAGTGCTATTATGATCCTTCAACTCTTGTTTGCGCATTATGGATGTACACAGTAAATCTCCCTCTATATTTCTGTAAAGCTGTCTGTCTTCATATGTCTATCTACTCTGAACTGTGGTGCAAAAAAATAGAGTGAAAAAAAAGAAAGAATCTGGAGAAGAATTGTCATTTATGGGAACATTTTTTAATTAGATTATCATCAAGAAGACGTTTAATGTGTTTTCACAGATGTTCCTTCATTAACACGGCAAAGTTGATTATAGTGTGTGGCAAGAATGTACAAAAATAACATGTTTCTATCAGTTCAAAGGTTTATATCAACCTCGTATGCTCAGCCTTTAACTCTGACAGTCTCTTTTGTGTCATTTGAACCGCTTTTTTTTTATTGCTATAATATTCACCACCATTTTATTTATTTATTTAAAAAAAAAAAAACATTTCTGTTCTAGCTCTGCTTGATGAAGTTTTGTCTGGTCTTCTTGACAGATCTGTTTTAACTGTTCCAGATGTTATATGCTAGCTTTTTCAAAAATCCAGTCATGAAACAGAAAAGCTGATGGCAAAATTTCTTTTTGAACAATGTTTCTGTTGATCTTGCCATATGTTTTGGGCTGTAGTCCTGTTGCAGGAATTCATCTATCAGATTTCTTTCTTTTTCGTTTTTTTTTATAACAGATTTCTCCTTTCTTTCTTTCGTTCTTTCTTTCCTTCTTTCTTTTCCCTAGCCAGAAACCCTGGGGCATATGAAGAATTGACATGCAAACCTGTTACAGGAATATCATTTACTTCATCTAAATTCAGGCTGCGATCTCTGTGTAGAAACATTTACACAAAAACAAATAGCACTGTACTAAACAGTGACAATTATGCATGGCAGAGCTGTCAGTGATGGCTCCAGCAAGAAAGCTTTTGTGCCTGTCTACTCTATCCTCGGAATCGTTCTCTCTGCCTCTTCTCGGGCCACTACATGCCATGATAGTGATTTTGTTGATGAGTCATAACCTGAATTTCCATCTTGCATAATGACTCATGCATGGATTGAAACTACCTTTCAGAATGGCACTTCCACCATTTCGGTACCGTCGTAACCTAAAGAAAAAGGGGCATGTAGGGGGGAAAACGTCATCTATAAATTCAGAACATCAAGCTACAAAATTAGAATGCAAATCACAGGTTTGTTATGGCACTGTGGAGTACAGCTTCAGAATCCAGCAGCTCCGAGTGCTAAAAAAAATCCAGAATGATGAGACTGCCCTCTGCTGTTCCCCAAAAATATTTTATATGACATTCAATTCATGTGAAAATGAAAATAAGCTCATTCCTACCCATTTTTGATGACCTACTTTACATACGCTCCAGGTGACTGACGGTAATAAGTGCTTCGGAAGAACTTCAACATTTGAAGACATTAGACTAACGTCATTGAATTCTGTAGTGAGAGCAGGGAGCAGGTGGAGGAAAACCTGGAGAGGTGGAGGTTTGCGCTGGAGAGAAGAGGAATGAAAGTCAGTCGTAGTAAGACTGAGTACATGTGTGTGAATGGAAGGGAGGGAAGTGGAACAGTAAGATTGCAGGGTGAAGAGGTGAAAAAGGTACAGGAGTTTAAGTACTTGGGGTCAACAGTCCAGAGTAATGGAGAGTGTGGGAAAGAGGTAAAGAAGCGACTGCAGGCAAGTTGGAATGGGTGGAGAAAGGTGTGGGGAGTTCTGTGTGATAGGAAAATATCAGCGAGAATCAAGGGGAAGGTGTACAGGACAGTGGTGAGACCGGCCATGCTGTATGGTTTGGAGACAGTGTCACTGAGGAAGAGACAGGAGTCAGAGCTAGAGGTAGCAGAGCTGAAGATGTTGAGGTTCTCTTTGGGAGTGACAAGACTGGACAGGATTAGGAACGAGTACATCAGAGGGACAGCTCATGTTGGACGTTTGGGGGACAAAGTTAGGGAGGACAGATTAAGATGGTTTGGACATGTTCAGAGGAGGGAGAGTGAGTATATTGGTAGGAGAATGTTGGACATGGAGCTGCCAGGCAGGAGGCAAAGAGGAAGGCCAAAGAGGAGGTATATGGATGGAATTAATGAGGATATGAAGCTAGTGGGTGCAAGTGTTGAGGATGCAGAAGATAGGGATAGGTGGAGAGAGGCGATTCGCCGTGGCAACCCCTGAAGGGAAAAGCTGAAAGAAGAAGAAGAAGACTAACATCATTGAATGCAAGACTAAACATTCGAGTTAGTTTAAGGACATATATTAAAATACTCATTGTGTTACAACACAGACAGTGTTAATCTTACTTCACATGGCCAAAAGTTTGTGGACACCTGACCATCACATTCATATATAGGCTTTCGCCAAATGGTTCCTGCAAAGTTATACAAGATGGCATTGTATGTTACAACATTACGATTTCCCTTCACTGAAACTAAGAGGCCTGAACTTGTTCCAGCATGACATCGAGCTCTGTGAAGACAGGGTTTGAGATGGTTGGAGTGGAAGAACACAGAGCCCTGACCTCAACCCTCGTGAACAGCTTTAGGATAAATTATATAAATGCTATAAAAAAATTTCTCAGAAGAGCGGAGGTTATATCAGAGAGGAGACTAAATGTAGAATGTGTTCTTAAGCAAAAACATCTGGTTTTGATGGTCAGCTGTCCACATTTTTTTGGCTTTATAATGGATGTAATTCCTGTCTGTACTGTTCCTGTACTGATCTTAAAAAATGCCACTGATAAAAGCACATATAAACATATGGGATGATAAGATAACTACAAATGGGTGCTATGTTCATATCTGGCAACCGGCTACAGAATTTTTCAGACAGCAGTGCGACCAATTTCAATTTAAATTGAAAATCTCTGAATATACTGTATGATAAAGTTGACAAGGTAATTGTTGTTAAAAACATAACATTCATTTAACGGAGTCCCAGAGTTCTGAGAGTGTATATGAGCTCTTTTTTCCCTTTATCTTCCTCACAGAAAACCATCTGACTTTATGTCCATCACTGATGAAGTGTCTCTCCACTTGAAAGGAGAAATCTTTCATTCAGAGGGTACAAAGGTGATCAATAAAATGATCAGACAGTCTCCTCTTAGTTCCTCTGATGTACAACTGATTACATCGCTTGCAATAGAGACAGTAAACAACTCCTGCGGTGAAGCACGAAGGGTGATGAATGGGTGACATTTAGAGACTATGATTTAGTGGCTGTGTCGATACATTTGCATGTTCAGCATCTTAAACTGTTGCATGCAAATGTTCCATAGCATCTATTAGATGGATCATTTAATGTCCACCTTACATGTATGACTTTGATATAGGAGATGAGTTGGGGTTCTTTAAACAGTGTTTAGTGCACTGGTGACTTTAAATTGCTTTTAGGTGTGAATATGTGCGTGTACATGGCGCCTTGTGATGAACTTGGATATTGTATTCAAGATTCAAAGAACTTTATTACTCCCAGGGGGAAATTGCTTTGCCATGTTAAAATTGCTCTAATAAACGTGGAAGACGGAAAGAAAGAAATATATACTATATACAAGGAGAAAACTGAAAAGAAAAAACAAAAAAGAAAACGTAAAATAGAATAAATAAGTACAGATACTGCAAAAGTTTTGTAAAACTGTAATATTAATATAATTTTAATAGGTGATAATGGTGAAGTTGTATTGTGCATGAAAGATAATCTAGGATGTATTCCTATTCCTAAGATTTAATGTGACCCCAAGCAAAATATTGTGGTTATATGAGAATGAATGAATGAATGAATGTTTAGCAAGCACTAAACGAATGATTTTTATCTTTGCATTTGCTCTTTTAATACAGGTAACAGTGTAACATATTAGGGATGATTATGATTTTGTAATCCATAGTTAAAATGTTTGATTGATTAATTGTTGATTAAATGTTTAGGGTTTAAATGTTTGAACACATATTACCAGAACAGCCAGGCACAAGAATAGTTTTTCCCCGCAGGATATATTCAGTCCGAACAATTAAAATCTTCATAACTATACACTGTCCAAAGACATGCGTGGTAAGTTGATTGGCATCTCTAAATTGTCCGTAGTGTGTGATTGCGTGAGTGAATGAGAGTGTGTGTGTGCTCTGTGATGGGTTGGCCCTCCATCCAGGGTGTATCCTGCCTTGATGCCCAATGATGCCTGAGATAGGCACAGGCTCCCCGTGACCCGAGAATAGATCGGATAAGCGGTAGACAATGAATGAATGAATGAATTTACTGTGTAGTTCCTATATATGTCTGCATGATCATGTATGTTTTCACTATGTTTGTACTTTCTTCTACACTGGAGCACCTGTCACCAAGCCAAATTCCTTGTGTGTGTAAACATACTTGGTAGTAAAGCTCTTTATGATTCTGATTCTGATTCATTTTGTCCCCATTATGTGAGAGCCATGTTCATTAGGCTTCATTACCTACAGCTTCACACACACTTTGCTTGCACAGCTGATGAAGTTTTGTCCAAATCTTTTTGTTTACCCCTTAAAAAGTCAGTTTTAAATGAAAAAAAAATATTTTCAGTAAAGAAAGGGAACTTGCAAAGCTTCTACTTGCTTCTATTGCAAGGACCTCAACCTCCAAAGTTGGTATACGCGAAGAAGGAATTTCACTGTGCTGTTTTTCTTCTTCTAAAAAAAAAAAAAAAAAAAAAATGGATTAATTAAATGAATAAACAAATACATTAATTAAAAATAAATAGATAGATAGATAGATAGATAGATAGATAGATAGATAGATAGATAGATAGATAGATAGATAGATAGATAAGATAAGTAAATTAATTAATTAATTAATTAATTAAAAGATTGAAGTTTTTAAAAAAGGGTAAATAATCATGTCAAATTTAATAAAAAAAATTCAACTTAAAACGTTTCGTTTAAAAGAAATGTGAATTTTACCAATTCGTCATTTATTACTGAAATACAAAGTTAAGCACGCAGAAGTAAATACTTTAAACCCCTGGATTTCTCGCTTCAGGTTTATGCCTAAAACGGTAATATCAAGGATCTGGCAACACCACTCGTTTGCTCAATTGGTGAAACGGGAAGCAGGTTGTGCGTACACGCTAACTTCATCAACCAATCAGCGCCCGTATTTGACAAGACGGATCGGTGACTCGTCCAATCATTTTTGACTCTTGTTCACTTCCGGTAAGTGGGTGTTTGCTACCTGTGTGAATGGACAAATTCGACAGTGGAAGTTAGCAGGTTGAAAGACGAGGTTTTTTTTTTTTTTTTTTTTTTTTAAAAAAAAAAAAAAAAAAAAAAAAGGAATTATCAAAACGCCGTGACGAAAGGACGTTTTTAAAAATGGCCGCTGTAACCAACATCAAATGAGTAAAAAGCTTAATTTCCACAAGCGGACGGATGAATTTGCCGGACTCGAGGGATTTAGCAGGCTATCGGGTAACCTGGCTAGCTCCATAGAATACAATGATCAGCCAGAAAGCTGCTTAGTTAGCTAGCTAGCCGAGGAAATAGCAAGCAAGTTCACAGAGCTAGCACATGAAAAACAAGTGCTGATTTAAAAAATGATAATGTTTGCTTATTTAATCCCGAGACTTTTTTTGTCCTTGTTGGATGTGTGTGTGAGTTTAGACCTGTCGAGGTGCGTGTATAATAAGCCCTGTTTATGAGAAAGTGGCTTAGCTAGCACGGCTAAATGAATACTGTGCAGTAGTGACTAGCTAGCTCTGTTTGCGTTAACCGACCTCCGACACTGGCTTGCTAACATCAGTCCGGACCTGGATAATTTAATTAAATGAACTGGTAATGTTCTTGCAAAGCAGTTAAAATTTCCCGACACGTTAAGCCAGTTTCTAGTTAGCTAGAAACTAGATTTGGTAGAATGAGGTGATAAAACCGTGGCTAATGTTATTCCGGCCTAGTCCTGGTGGCTCAATAAAGTGAGATATAAAGCTAGTAATAAATAATAAATACGTTTTAGCGTCACTGCGTGTTTAATGCTGCATATCTTTACCATATGGACCAGGTTCCCTGCTTTATTCTGAAAGCTGGAGATCTCAGGATTGTGAAGAAGTTTGTATCTCGAACACAGTAGTCTGAAGCCCCTGTGTGATATTTCTCCTTTATACTTCTGGAAATTTCTAAATGATCACGATATAAGTAAATCCTATCCTTAAAGCTGGCTTATTTCTCTGTAAGGTCTTTAGGTTAAAAAATGTCACTCACTTCAGTGACTGATAGGCTTTAAGTTCACACACACACACACACAGGCCTGCAAGTTCTTCATGCTTTGATTTTTATTTTATTTTTTTGTATTTATTAAAGTGTTTTTTTTGGGACAGTTTTGGAAAAAACAAAACCAGATTGCTGGCCGTTCAGAGGCAACGTTTTCATGTGGTCATCTTTGAAAGAACACCTTTTATGCTGTCAAGGGTCAAGCAGAGAAGCATGTGATCAGGAGTCTGTCTGTCAGCATCGGTTGATGAGAATTGTCTGGGAAACTTTCTTTGACACGTTGATGAACGTCCAGCAGTCATTACCAATGGAAATGTTAAAGCAGAGACTTTAAGGAAGAAGGGATTTGAGCTACGTGGAGGAGGAGAAGGCAGTGCTGAAAATATGGGCTCTCAAGCACTACAGATTTTGCGCCAGGGGGTGTGGGCTTCGCTGACCGGAGGCTGGTATGTGGACCCTCATCAGAGCACCTTCTCCAACTGCTTCCACCTCTACCTCTGGATATTCCTTCTGGCCTTCCCTTTTCTTCTGTACATGGTAAGTGGTGGTAAGGTCCAAGACCAGGAAGTAGTTTTATCTTCCTTATAAGGAATGTTTGTGTAGACATTTGTTCTCAGCCTTGCTATGTTGATGGATGGTTTCAGTGGCTGTTTTTTTTTTTTACACAGGCGTCATCAATCTCGTAAGATTCAGTGGAAAGTATTTCCGCCAGATGAAAGCTGGCACGCTGACAAGCCGGTGTGAGAATATAATATACCTTGCGCTTGCCTTTCACATTGAAGTTACACTGTTATGACAATCTGCACACTGAAGAGTGTGTGTGTGTGTAGTGAATGGTGTCTTTTTAGAAGAGACTTGGGCTAATTAGTGCTGCAGAAAACGAATGTTTTTTAGTAGTCAATTATTCATATGAATTAATTTTGAAAGTGCTTAATTAAGCTGCTTAAGTGTTAGATATATGTTTGGGGGACAAATTTAGGGAGGGCAGATTAAGATGGTTTGGACATGTTCAGAGGAGGGAGAGTGAGTATAAATGGAATAAATGAAGCTAGTGGGTGCAAGTGTTGAGGATTCAGAAGATGGGGATAGGTGGCGACCCCTGAAGGGAAAAGCCGAAAGATGTATGCGGCTTCATTATTAATCTGTGAAATCACTACACGTATTTTAATATGACGTTGGAAAATATATCGGTATTCTATCATGTTGTCGGTCGATGGTGACGGTGAAATGCGATTTATTCAGTGGTGTTGCAGGTGTGTATGAGACAGAAGAGAAGTTGTTTTCTAGAGTTGACTCTCTTTAGGGTCGTGAGTTCATGTCAAAGTTCATATAAAGCTATATTGAAATTTTTTTTCTGCTTTGTCTGTCTGATTATTTTCTTCTTTATTTAAGCAAGTATCACTCAAGTTACAAGTGAAATCAGTCAGTCTCAGTTTTTTTGTGTCTACACAGTGCTAAGTGGTGTACTGAGGGCAGTGCTGTTGCCCCAAACAGTTTCACCATTCTTGTTATTATTATTATTATTATTATTATTATTACTTTTACTACATCATAACACATTTCTGTTGTTGTTTAAGTAAATAAATACAAATATCAGCATTGATACCTTTTTATAATACATAGAAATCTCATTATATTTTGCTAGTCTCAGTCTCTAATGCACCATCTACATCTGACTTGTAAACTTTTCTGGACACACGAATCTTGAAGGCTGTAACCCGATTGGCTCGCCTCATTTCTGTACACTGATGTCCAGCTTGAAAACACTTTTTTTTTTTCTTTTTTTTTTTTGGGAAGAGTGAGCTTTTTCAGATGTGCATATACTCTGAGTTGGAGAAAAGTCCTCCCTTGAAAATGAAAACTAAAATAAAAAATATATTGGTTATTCAGTATCAATCGGACAGCCTTGTCTTGTGAAAACACGTTATCCTTGTCCGTATTTATGGAATAAAGTAACATACCAGTAGGTCGTGACTCATGAGGATGTTCTGGCAGACATGTCCAGGCGAGCTGTCTGGAATGCTAATTACCGAATTAACTTCAGCGGGTTTTGTTTTTGTAAAAGTAATAGAGGGCGATGTGCCTGCGTTTTCTTATTTATACAAGGGGAAAAAACCCAGTCTGTGCCTTTCTTTGCTGAAGTAAACATTCGAGCGTGAAGCTCATTGTAACCATCATCTCAGTTGTAATTATTTTTCAAAACAGTCATGATTGACACAGGATCTGAAAATATATTCACTAGATTATTAAAATGGTGGTCAGTCGAGGCCCCAGTGATTAAAATGAAATGCTTTCAGCTGTCGTGAATTTAGAATTTATACAGGTCTGTGTCCTTATGATGGTAGGGGCATTGATGGCTCAGTGGTAGGTTTCCCGCCTATCATGCTGAAGGCCCGGGTTCGATTCCCAGCCACTGGATGCAGTGCCGGTCCCAAGCCCGGAAAAATGGGAGGGTTGCGTCAGGAAGGGCATCCGGCGTAAAACATTTGCCAAGTTGTTGTGCGGACCAGTTGGTCCGCTGTGGCGACCCCGAACAGGGAGCAGCCGAAAGCAACTTCTTCTTGTGTCCTTATGATGGTGCATCATGGGAAGTACACCGATCAGGCATAATATTCTGACCACTGCATGGTGAAGTGAATAACACTGATGATCATGGCACCTGTTAGTGGGTGGGATATATTAGGCAGCAAGTGAACATTTTGTCCTCAAAGTTGATGTGTTAGAAGCAGGAAAAATGGACAAGTGTAAGGATTTGAGCGAGTTTGACGAAGGGCCAAATTGTGATGGCTAGACCACTGGATCAGAGCATCTCCAAAACTGCAGCTCTTGTGGGGTGTTCCCGGTCTGCAGTGGTCAGTATCTATCAAAAGTGGTCCAAGGAAGGAACAGTGGTGAACCGGAGACAGGGTCATGGGCGGTCAAGGCTCATTGATGCACGTGGGGAGTGAAGGCTGGCCCGTGTGGTCTGATCCAACAGACGAGCTACTGTTGCTCAAATTGCTGAAGAAGTTAATGCTGGTTCTGATAGAAAGGTGTCAGAATGCACAGTGCGTGACGGGTCAGGGCTGTTCTGGCAGCAAAGGGGGACCAAGACAATATTCGGCAGGTGGTCATAATGTTATGCCTGATTGGTGTATATGGTTTCACTACATTGCCCAAACCACTATTGTGTTTATTAGCATTACACTCATGTTACTCCAAATTATGTTGTATTTTCAGTTTTGGCTTTCGTTTTTGCTCAGTGTTGCTGTCACCTTCTCGTATACATTTCTGCGACAAACAGTATAACCTGCTCATTTGTTTAAACCTATGTTGTCGTTCTGCACTCGTTTCCATTTCCAGTGTAATCTCAAGTGCTTTTTGTTGCATCTGCTGTTTGTTGCTAACTTAAGTACAACCATCTTCTGTCAAATACCGCTAATATTTCTGTGTTGAATCATTGAATCAGTGTCTTTAAAACACGCTTGTGTAATTGGCTTCAGTGCACCATAAAAAAGGCAGACGGCAGAACCATTTCTTAAATACCTACATGAATACTAAGCTTTGGATCGACTGAAACAAAATAAAAATGACCCTTCCTTTTGATGTAAAACTGCTCAAATGTGAATAAGGATCTTTTTAAGACTGATTCAAACACTGGGACATGGGCCTAGTCCTCAAGTAATCAACATGTAATGGAAACTTTATTTAATGTGCTCTCTCTTTCCTTTTTTTAGATTGCTGTCTTCCTGTTTAATATTATAATCTTTAAAGTTTATCAAAGAAACAACAGTGCTAATTTAACCGCTTCTCTCCGAGTGTGAACTCTAGAAAGATTGGAAATGCCTTGTACTTTTTTTCCCCTGCTGGCCCTGATATCGTGGAGGAAATCATCTCCCGTCTATGTATTTATTGTTGTTCTCTTTCTCTGTTTGTTTTTTTCTCCAGGCTCTGCCACCCACTGTAGTAGTAGCTGGAGTGTACTGCGCTGTGGTGGCTATCTTCTTCACTGCTGTAAAGGTGGTGAACTTTCGCCTGCATGCCATGTTTGACCTGGGAGAAATTGTGGAGAAGAGGCAGGCCTCGCTGACCGCAGACCCTCAGAGAGTGGAGGAAGGTGACGAGGGCTCAGGAGCTCATGATAGCAGCCGACACAGGTACTCGGATACATCAGTGGCCGACCAGCACTTATTTTTCTCCAACTGGAAGGCTTTTATTTCACTTTATACCGCATTGTTGCTGAAATCTTAATCCTGTTTAGAAGGTTGATTCATTTTCAATAGTAGCAGCTCTTACAGCCTTGACAAGTTCAAGGTTTATATTAATGCATTTATTCGAATATATTATCGTTTCTATAGTGACAACTTCGGGTATAGTGCTGAAGAATCTGACCTTGTTAATAGCTTCCGCCGGCTTTTATAATTTATATCCTCAGTCTGTAGTCTGTGGAGATTTTAGCTATTGATGGTAAGCAGTTCTGCTGGGATGTGTGTTCATCAGGGGCAGTGGTGTTGGTGTGGAGATGACCGTGTTCAGAAAGGTGAACTCAACCCCTCCAGTGCGCTGCAGCTCCCAGCATTCTTTGTTTGGACTAAACCAAGTGTCGGTGAGGATGGTCTTTAGCGTTTGATGCCAGTAAAACCCTACTATAACAATCATGATGCATTTCTTTCATATTTTTGGGATTTAATTTATAAATTTTTTTTTCTTATTTAAACACAATTACAAAAATTTTTATACTGATGGTTTTACTACATAGTTCAATTTTGGCTTTGGTATTTTAAAGGTCTGTCGCATTCTAATACTGAAGCAAAAAGCCTAAACAACCACTGTTGCATGTAAATCGATGTCATACTAGTTATGCATACAAGTTACCCTATGCCCAGAAATAAAGCTACTTGGTTACAACTATGCACTACTTAATGTATGAACTTTAGAACAAGACTCTTTTTGTACATTTCTTAACACATTCGTGATAACACAGCATAGGCCATTTGTAATTTTAGATCTGTCCATGTTCTGCATCTGAGAACATGATTAGAACTTTGTTCAGTGTTTACATTGTGTTTGAGATCCCTTTGTGCTTGGAAAGCACAGGTGAGGTACCTTTGGGATGAATTAGAGCAGAGACTGCGAGCCAGGTTTTCTCGTCCAACGTCAGTGCCTGACCTCGCAAATGCACTTCTAGAGGAACGGTCAAAAATTCCCATAAACACACTCCTAAACCTTGTGGAAAGCCTTGCCAGAAGAGTTGAAGCTGTTCTAGCTGCAAGGGGCGGGACAACTCCATATTACATCCATGTGCATGTAAAGGCAGACGTCCCAGTTTTGGCCTGCTCGCAGTCTCTGCTCTAATTCATGATATGCAGGGGTGTCCCAAAACTTTCGGCAATATAGTGTAAATAGTTTATAGTTCCAAGAATTATAATGCTTGTGCAATGTGTCATGTCTTTTATACTCAGTTGCTATTTCAGTAAATAATGCAGTTGTGCCCTGTTAAAAAAAAATTTGTTTGCTGCCCTGTTATTCTTATATATATATATATATATATCCCTAACTCTTGTAATGTCCTTGTCTTTGCTACTGTGCTCAGTTTTGTCTGTCTTTTTAGACAGTTAGTTAGATATTTGGTTTTACAGAAAACTTGCAAAATGTTTTAAACATTTAACAGAGCTGCAATCTGTAGGACCGTATTGTTAGACTTTGCCAGTTATACCACATTGTACACAAAGTTTAAATGTTGGAACTATTCTCACATTTAAAAGTGTAGTTTTAAATGAAGAATTAATGTATTTTGGTAATTCTTTTGTCTACTTTTCTCAGGAATTTTTGCCACAACTTGAGGACCCTGGAGGTTCTAAGGGTATGTATATTTGTTGTCGCGTACTTGTTTCCAAAGGGCTGTATCTTTTTAATATTGTGTGCATAATTAGATTTGCTATGTATAGGTGTGTGCTGCAAATTTCAATAGCAATTCACTTTCTTTAAAGTTCCGAAGGCCAAAAAATGCATGTGTGTATGCCAGATGGAAAGTGAAATAGTTAGAATTTCATGCTTCTCTCCTTTTTACAGACCTCAAAGAGCTGATGCAAGAGCCGGACGGTGACGGTCTGACCTCAACACACAGAGAGGTTCTTCGGCACAACTCGCAGGATGCAATCAGTAAGAGCCAAACTATTTTCACTGTACATTTAGAAGTTATCAGTTTTACCCCTCAGGTAGTAGCGCAGATAATACGCCTACAGTTTAAGCATTTAGCCTTAAGAATAATGAGCCTATTATTTTTAAGGTCACATTGTTCAGACTGAAGTGAAATGGTGATTATTTGTGGTGTGTTACCCAACAGGAGTCAGTGGTGTAGTTCAGTCCTGCCTTGCTGCGGCCATTGCTGGGGATTTTCCCAGTCTTGTGGGAGTGGGTGGAGTGAGGTCAGTAGGCTTTGGGAGCCTGCCCTTGCCTGACTGTCCTTCTATTCCCCCGTCACCATCCAGCCAAGAGGATGGAGAAGAGAAGGAGCCATCGGTGGCCTGCAGCAGTGTGCTGGAGCAACAGGCTCAGAGAAGGCCAGAGCAGACTCCTATGGGTGGCTATTCCCCACTCGGCCCTTCAGCTGAGTCTGAAAGCTTGGGTGATGCCCCTCTCAGCCCTCTCATCAAGAGCAGCTTGAGCGAAGAACTGAGTGAGAACCTGCTGGGCCTTGGTCTTGACCCAATGACCTTTGGACCTGGAGTAGAGCAGCCATGCCGCCACGGTGGCGTGGCACTAACGGCCGGTTCAACAGACAGTTGTGTGGCCACGGACCGAGAGACTTTAAGCACAGTTAGCAGCTATCGTAGTGAGAAAACAGACTCTACACAGCTTGAAAGCCCATCGCTGGGGCAACAACACCAGTTGATCCCTATGCCTTCCTCTGCAGTTCTAGTTCAGGGTTCTTGCCAGCATCCAGAGGACCCTGCATTCCTGGGAGGTAGCGACACAGATGATTTCTCAGATAGTGAATTGCTACGATCTCCCTCCAAAGAGCTGCACCCTGGACAGGGCTTGGATCGAACTCTGGTGGAGGGTGAGGATGCACCGGCACAGCTCCCATCTCTGCAAGATTCTTCCCCTACTAGCAGTAGTGGCCGTTCTGAGGCTTGCGATCAGGCTCGGGCCATACCCATGCCCCCTGTGCCCCCTCCACGGCAGGCAGGCTCTGTGCCCTCAGGCCTGGTGTACTCTGAACCTGCCCTGGCTGTCACCTCTGCACCCTACCTGCTGGTTGAACCACCTTCCCTACAGGTTCAGCAGCAGCAGGTGGTGCGGCCTAAAGACTTGAAACTTCTGCGCGCTGGAGGTAGTGTGGCCCAGCGGCCTGGACGCAGGAAAGCACCGCGTAAACGTGGTGCTGCTGGCAGCAGCAGTTTTGACTGTGGCTCGTATCGACGCCGTCATCATAGACGCAGCCAACGCAGAGACTATGTGCCTGTGCGCAGCAGGCTAGGCGCCAAAGCTTACAGCGAAAGCCTGTTTGAGGATTCCAGTGATGAGGACGATGGCAGTGATGCTAGCGCTGCCTCCAGTTTGGGCTCACAGCGGCGCTTCAGTTCAGACGACGAGGATGAGGATGACTCAAGTTCGTCTACCTCCTGCTATTCCCCGGATCCTGGAATTGCCTCTCAACCTGTCGCTGTTCCCCAGCTGCCTTGCCCCAACGAGGGAAAAGACCCAGCTGCAGTAGGCCCCTCACACTCTCGCAGCGCACAGCGCTCAGCCAGCACGGCTAGTGCCAAGACTCATGCCAGGGTGCTTAGCATGGATGGGGCTGGTGGAGGCCACACCAGCACAGGAACCTTGGCTTCCACCATTTTGCCATTAGCAGCTGCTTCCACTCCTGCTCCACGGCCCCTTACCATGTCGAAGTCTGACCTGGAGGCTCGCACTGGACACGCAGAGGTTTTTCCCAGGGCTCACAGACTTGACTCCCTGGGAGGCTCATGGGCTGGAAACCAGACAGGATGGAGGGCAGGAGAGCTGCTGGAAGAAGGCGCTGTGGGAGGAGGTAAGCAGCACATATTCCTCATGCTTATTATATATTATATAAATATTATAAGCTTACATTTTGATTTTGTAAATACTTGTGAATAAGTATGTATCATCATTCTTTAGCTTTGTTGTTACTTGTCAGTGCTTAGTTGAACTTTTTGTAATTATCCACCATAAAGTAATTTTGTGGCTCAATTTAGTCTTATTGCAAACCTGTGTATTCTCTTATTACATTAAACGTGTCACATGCAGCTTTGGCCTCTGAGGAAGTAAATAAAAGGGACTCTGTAAGCAGTGTAAAGAGGACGCAGGCCATCCGCAGAAGACATAATGCAGGCAGTAACCCCACTCCACCCCCCTCCACTATGGGCTCCCCACCCAGCCTTCAAGATCTTCAACGAGCCCGTGCCTCATCCCATTCCCGTGCACGTGCCCTCCCTACAGCCCTACAGTTCGCCTCCTCGCTGCTGCTCCCTCGAAGTGGAGTGCATGAAGCGTCTACATTTGACGATACTTCTGAGGGAGCCGTGCACTACTTTTACGATGAGAGTGGTAAATCCTGCTCACCGTTTTTGTCACCAGCAAACACAAATCGTTATCTAAAATTACCAACAGTTCTAGTAAACGTATGTGTTTTATTCAGGAAAAATGGCACCGTGCTTTAATAGTTATAAGATTAGCAATAGAAAGGTTGGTAGAATTACCAAGCTGTTAGGTTGAAGTGGTTGGATTGTATTGGATTGGCCAGAAAAATAGGGGTTAATTTGCATAATCGTGCATATTTATACATCCTTGCGTTCTTTGAGAACTAAGGTGGAGAGATGTTGCTAGGCATTGTATTTGTCCTTTGAGCATTACATCCATATTAAAACTACAAGAGTCACTTTTTCATCAGCGATTCAATGTTCCTCAGGTATAAAAAGATCATACACATTTGGACCTGCAGGAGGAGGCTATGAGGACCCAGTGCAGTAAGTCTCAACCACACAGCCTTTCTTACCTGTTCAAACCTTGTCACCTGGGTGAGGGTATAGACTTTGCTGTGTGTTTTCCAGGGAGCGTGAGAGACAGTCGCAATCGTCCAGCTTTACCTCCACTGATGTACAGGACGTGGCTCCAGCATTGTCCTTGCTGCAGCCTAGACCTGTGGTTCTCCAGGGCATGCAGGTGCGCAGGGTGCCTTTGGAGATGCCTGAGGTGTGTCTCAAACTCTGATGTTTTTTTGCAAGCACCTCAACCATTTGGTTGATCTGTCTTTTTTTTTTTTTTTTTTTTTTTTTTTTTTTTAATAAATGGTTTTAAATCCAATCCTTTTTTTTTTTTTTTTCTTTTTCTCCCACTCCAAAGTTTGACCTGGATCATGAGTCCCTGCAGGAATCTCAGGAAAACACACTGATGATCGAGGAGAAAGCCAAGCCAAAACAGTACTACAAGTTCTGGGTGCTGCCGGGAAAGTGGCTTAGAGTGCGCTATGACCGGCTGGCCCTTCTGGCCTTACTGGATAGGTGAGTGACCCGTATGCAGTGTTACATATTTGTGTAGTCCATTTATTGTAATACTTCTATCAGTGCTTTCATGCATCCTTGAAAACCATCGTTTTACATTTTATGGAAATGTAGAAATTATTTATATATGTATATTTACTTATATTTATTATTAAAAATTAGTGAGATCCCGAAAAGCACATTTTCTTTGGTGTGAGTGTAATTAGCAAGCAATTTAAATTTAATTCTGTTATGTAAGCAGTTCAGCACACCTGTATGGGCTTTTATAGGAAAATAGTGTGTGTTGGCGTTACACACCATTATTTGATCATTTATTGATCATTTTCTGATAACAGCATGTTTTATTACTTTTTTTTTTGTAATTACAAATAATTGACAACTCTTTGTGTGAGAGGTACCATTGTTGTTGGTCATTTAGCAGTTTCTTATAATGTATTAGTCATTAAAAGGTTAAGGTTCAGTTTTTCTGTAAGTTAACTATGGCTAGCTGCGTTGCAGGAATCGGAGGGTTGGAGAGAATGTGTTTGCAGTGGTGTTGGCCAGCCTGGTGGCCTTTCTTGGCTTCTTACTCCTGCTGCACGGCTTCTTCCGGGACATTTGGGTCTTCCTGTTCTGCCTTGTCATCGCCAGCTGCCAGTACTCTTTATTGAAGGTGGGTCCAGACACAGCAAATTGTTTGCTAATACATGTTGGGACTGCAAATTTGTATACATTGATTTTTCTGCTTTTGCCCATCATTCTTTGTATCTACATGTGTATTTTTCTAGAGTGTGCAGCCTGACGCAGCATCCCCAATGCATGTGAGTACACAGCTTCTGTGGATTCTTTTGCTCGGTGTCTCAGAGAACAGTTTCAGCTACCTGAGAGAAGGCCATTTTCAGTAAATGATGCATGATTTCTTTGCACAGGGTCATAACTGGATCATCGTATACAGCCGGCCGATGTATTTCTGCTTGTGCTGTATGCTGATTTGGGTCTTTGACTTTGCCGGCCATTTCAGCAACCTGCAGCCTTTCTCCCTATACGGAGTCACCTTCTTCTCTGCCCAGTTCCTGCTGTGTGCCAGAGACATGCTCATAGGTTTGTCACTTATCATAGCCTTGATAACTCGGTTCTACATTCTCCCTCCAGCTATACATTAGTGGTGTTTAAGATTACTGTTCAAATACTATTGAAATGTTTAGAATATTTGCATATTAAAATAATCATACACCGATCAGGCATAACATTGTGAGCAGTGCCAGGTGAAGTGAATAAGACTGATCTCCTCATAATGGCACCTGTTAGTGGGTGGGATATATTAGGAAGCAAGTGAACATTTTGTCCTCAAAGTTGATGTCTTAGAAGCACTGTCGCAGAGACCACTGGATCAGAGCATCTCCAAAACTGCAGCTCTTGTGGGGTGTTCCCGGTCTGCAGTGGTCAGTATCTATCAAAAGTGGTCCAAGGAAGGAACAGTGGTGAACCGGAGACAGGGTCATGGGCGGCCGAGGCTCATTGGTGCACCTGGGGAGCGAAGGCTGGCCGTGTGGTCCGATCCAACAGACGAGCTACTGTTGCTCAAATTGCTGAAGAAGTTAATGCTGGTTCTGATAGAAAGGTGTCAGAATACACAGTGCATGACGGGTCAGGGCTGTTCTGGCAGCAAAAGGGGGACAATATTGGGCAGGTGGTCATAATGTTATAATGCCTGATTGGTGTATATGTGAATTTGAATTTTCTAGCTTTATTTATCTGACTAAATGCAAGTTATTTGTCAAAATCTGTGTGTTCGTAATTTTTCACAATTGTGGTGATTTCATGCATATAAGTACAATATTATAAAAAATCTTCATAGTTATGCATTAACAAATATAAACAATTAAATGTTCAATTGTGCACTGTTAAATCTGTAACCCTATTAAAATATGCTGTGAGCATATATTGGGAATAGTGAAAAACTCAAACAATTAATGATGTAGTTTTCAGAACTATAAATAGTAATAAATGTCAATTTCATCTTCCTTTTATTTTTTTTCTCTTTGCAGTTTTCACCCTGTGTTTTCCAGTCATCTTCCTCTTCGGACTTCTACCTCAGGTCAACACTTTTCTCATGTGTTTGCTGGAGCAGATTGATATGCACATGTTTGGTGGAACTGGTAAGAAATAATCACACACGCACACACACACACGGATCATGCTCCTTTTTAGTCTAATCTATCTGTTTAATCTATCTTTGTGTTTTAGCCACTACAAGCCCCCTGTCCTCACTCTTCAGTCTGTTACGCAGTGTGTTAGTAGCATCTCTGGTTTATGGCTTTTGCCTTGGTGCTATCAATGTAAGTGATCTATTTTGAGCTACAAACAGACCTAAAAAAGCTGATTTTATCATATCATGGTACACATTTTCTTTGATTGTATTGTGTGTAGGCCCCATGGGGAGAGGCTCATGTTCCAGTGCTCTTCTCTGTATTCTGTGGCCTCCTCCTTGCCTTATCATACCACTTAAGCAGGCAAAGCAGCGATCCCACCGTGCTGTGGTCAGTATCAGGCTGAAGATCATTTGAATGTGGTACTTTCATTCAAAGATCAACAAACTCCATGGCTGGGAATCTTTTTTTTTTTTTTTTTTTTCCAGGATAAGTGCAAAAGAAATGAAATGTGTGATTTGTTCGTTCTCATGAACCTTTATTTAACTGGCCAAAATACAAGGAAAAGATTTCCAAATTTAATGTATTTTGTAATTCTAAATTAATTTAGAATTTAATGCCTGTAACACACACACACACACACAAAAAAAAGTGGGACAGAGGCATATATTTATCACAGTAACATGATGGTTTCTTGTGTAATGCCCTCTGAGCCCTCAAGGTCACACTTTCTGTAGTGGTTTCCTGTTTTGCCCTATACAGAGATTTCTCCAGATTCCCAGAATATTTTTCACAATGTCATGTACTATAAAGATGAAATGGTGACAGACCTAAATTCTTTGCAAATCTGGCATTTGAGAAATGAGCTGATTTTATAAATGCATTCATGAAATTTGTCTCAAAGCAGTGAGCCATGACCCATCTTTGCTTGCAAATACTATCTTTGGGTGAATGCTTCTTTTATACCCAGTCTCAATACCATCACCTGTTCCCAGTTCACCTGCTTCCTGTCGAATGTTTCGAGTTGGTTAGCCAAAACAAATCAAAGTCTTTCCTTTGTACTTTTCAGTTAAATAAAGGTTCAAGGAAATTCACAAATCATTTAGTTTTTATTTCATTTTAGAAAATAGCTCAACTTTTCCTGTAATGGGGTTTATATATTTGAATGTCTGTGTTGAGGCTGATGTTAACATTTTACTTTTTTTTTTTTTTTTTTTTTTTTTTTTCCCTGTGTTGTGGAAGGTCTTTGGTACGTTCCAAATTCTTTCCAGAGCTGGAAAGCAGGACTCCTGAGGAGCCTCCTTTGGAGATCAAGGACCCACTGCCAGAGAAACTGTGCAACTCTGTGGTAATCAGGACATTCAGTACCTTCACATATCACTGCTTGGAAGAGGAGAAAAAAAAGTGGTTACTGTTTGTGAAAGTCTGTTTTTTTTATTCTCACGCTGCCTCTTTCTTGATTACAGAGGGAGATTTTACACTCTGACCTGGTAATGTGTCCGCTCATGGCCATTATCAGCTTTGCCATCAGTGCCAGTACTGTCTTCATTGCTCTGCAGGTTAGTTAGTGCTCTCTACCCAGAGTAAGTAAGCGATCTTGCGCTCACTGAGGACTTTATTAGTGTATTAATATTGGGTAGATATACTATTTCTCTACAATCTCAGTTTTTCCTGGTGTAGATTCCACAAGGTTTCTTTCTGTATGTGTGCACAATAATTTTTTTTTTTTTTCAGATATTTGAGTTGATTTTACATTTCCTTTCAGGTCTAGGATCTAAACAAATGTCTCTCATCTGTAGTGATAGGTTTTGGTTTTTTTTTAAAATAGGATAGCACTTACTATTTAATAATATGTGCCTGGTTGTAGCTTCCTGAATCATCCTTTCTTTTTCTCTTTCAGCCTGCTCTTAGTTTCGTCCTTTATATTCTGGCTGGGGTGGTGGGCTTCCTTACTCACTACTTACTGCCTCAGTTTCGCAAGCAGCTGCCCTGGTTCTGCCTGGCCCACCCAGTGCTACGCTCTCGCGAGTACAGCCAGTTCGAGGTTCGAGGTAAGTTCAGTCTGTATGTATAGAAAATTGAATTGAATTGGATTTGGACTCTGCTGCTTGAGTGACAGCATCTCTCTCTCCCTCCCTCTGTCTGCCTCTCCCTCTGTCTGCCTCTCCCTCTGTCTGCCTCTCCCTCTCCCTCTGTCTGCCTCTCCCTCTGTCTGCCTCTCCCTCTTCTGCCCTCTCCCTCTCCCTCTCTGCCTCTCCCCCTCTGCCTCTCCCTCTCCCTCTGTCTGCCTCTCCCTCTCCCTCTGTCTGCCTCTCCCTCTCCCTCTGTCTGCCTCTCCCTCTCCCTCTGTCTGCCTCTCCCTCTCCCTCTGTCTGCCTCTCCCTCTCCCTCTGTCTGCCTCTCCCTCTCCCTCTGTCTGCCTCTCCCTCTCCCTCTGTCTGCCTCTTCTGCCTCTCCCTCTGTCTGCCTCTCCCCCTGTCTGCCTCTCCCTCTGTCTGCCTCTCCCTCTGTCTGCCTCTCCCTCTGTCTGCCTCTCCCTCTGTCTGCCTCTCCCTCTCCCTCTGTCTGCCTCTCCCCCTCCCTCTGTCTGCCTCTCCCTCTCCCTCTGTCTGCCTCTCCCTCTCCTCTGTCTGCCTCTCCCTCTCCCTCTGTCTGCCTCTCCCTCTCCCTCTGTCTGCCTCTCCCTCTCCCTCTGTCTGCCTCTCCCTCTGTCTCCCTCTCCCTCTGTCTCCCTCTCCCTCTGTCTCCCTCTCCCTCTGTCTCCCTCTCCCTCTGTCTGCCTCTCCCTCTCCCTCTGTCTGCCTCTCCCTCTGTCTGCCTCTCCCTCTCCCTCTGTCTGCCTCTCCCCTTCTGCCTCTCCCTTTCCCTCTCCCTTCCTCTGCCTCTCCCTCTCCCTGCCTCTCCCTCTCCCTCTGTCTGCCTCTCCCTCTCCCTCTGTCTGCCTCTCCCTCTGCCTCTCGCCTCTCCCTCTCCCTCTGTCTGCCTCTCCCTCTTTTGCCTCTCCCTCTGTCTGCCTCTCCCCCTTCTCCCTCTCCCTTTTGCCTCTGCCTCTCCCTCTCCCTCTTTTCCCTCTCCCTCTGTCTGCCTCTCCCTCTCCCTCTGTCTGCCTCTCCCTCTTTCCCTCTGTCTCCCTCTTTTCCCTCTCCCTCTGTCTGCCTCTCCCTCTCCCTCTCCCTCTCCCTCTCTCTCCCTCTCCCTCTGTCTGCCTCTCCCTCTCCCTCTGTCTGCCTCTCCCTCTCCCTCTGTCTGCCTCTCCCTCTGTCTGCCTCTCCTCTCTGCCTCTCCCTCTGTCTGCCTCTCCTTTCCCTCTCCCTCTCCCTGCCTCTCCCTCTCCTGCCTCTCCCTCTCCCTCTCTCCTCTCCCTCTCCCCTCCCCGTCTGCCTCTCCCTCTCCCTCTGTCTGCCTCTCCCTCTCCCTCTGTCTGCCTCTCCCTCTCCCTCTGTCTGCCTCTCCCTCTCCCTCTGTCTGCCTCTCCCTCTCCCTCTGTCTGCCTCTCCCTCTGTCTGCCTCTCCCTCTCCCTCTGTCTGCCTCTCCCTCTCCCTCTGTCTGCCTCTCCCTCTCCCTCTGTCTGCCTCTCCCTCTCCCTCTGTCTGCCTCTCCCTCTCCCTCTGTCTCCCTCTCCCTCTCCCTCTGTCTGCCTCTCCCTCTCCCTCTGTCTGCCCCCCCTCCCTCTGTCTGCCTCTCCCTCTCCCTCTGTCTGCCTCTCCCTCTCCCTCTGTCTGCCTCTCCCTCTCCCTCTGTCTGCCTCTCCCTCTCCCTCTGTCTGCCTCTCCCTCTCCCTCTGTCTGCCTCTCCCTCTCCCTCTGTCTGCCTCTCCCTCTCCCTCTGTCTGCCTCTCCCTCTCCCTCTGTCTGCCTCCCCTCTCCCTCTGTCTGCTCTCCTCTCCTCTCCCTCTGTCTGCCTCTCCCTCTTCTCCTCTGCCTCTCCCTCTTCTCCCTCTCCCTCTCCCTCTGTCTGCCTCTGCCTCTCCCTCTGTCTGCCTCTCCCTCTGTCTGCCCCCTCCCTCTGTCTGCCTCTCCCTCTGTCTGCCTCCCTCTCCGTCTGTCTCCCTCTCCTCTGTCTGCCTCTCCCTCTCCCTCTGTCTGCCTCTCCCTCTCCCTCTGTCTGCCTCTCCCTCTCCGTCTGTCTGCCTCTCCCTCTCCCTCTGTCTGCCTCTCCCTCTCCCTCTGTCTGCCTCTCCCTCTCCCTCTGTCTGCCTCTCCCTCTCCCTCTGTCTGCCTCTGCCTCTCCCTCTGTCTGCCTCTCCCTCTCCCTCTGTCTGCCCCTCTGTCTGCCCCCTCCCTCTCCCTCTGTCTGCCCCTCTGTCTGCCTCTCCTCTGTCTGCCTCTCCCTCTCCGTCTGTCTCCCTCTCCGTCTGTCTCCCTCTCCGTCTGTCTCCCTCTCCGTCTGTCTCCCTCTCCGTCTGTCTCCCTCTCCGTCTGTCTCCCTCTCCCTCTCCCTCTGTCTGCCTCTCCCTCTCCCTCTGTCTGCCTCTCCCTCTCCCTCTGTCTGCCTCTCCCTCTCCCTCTGTCTGCCTCTCCCTCTCCCTCTGTCTGCCTCTCCCTCTCCCTCTGTCTGCCTCTCCCTCTCCCTCTGTCTCCCTCTCCCTCTCCCTCTGTCTCCCTCTCCCTCTCCCTCTGTCTGCCTCTCCCTCTCCCTCTGTCTGCCTCTCCCTCTCCCTCTGTCTGCCTCTCCCTCTCCCTCTGTCTGCCTCTCCCTCTCCCTCTGTCTGCCTCTCCCTCTCCCTCTGTCTGCCTCTCCCTCTCCCTCTGTCTGCCTCTGCCTCTCCCTCTGTCTGCCTCTGCCTCTCCCTCTGTCTGCCTCTGCCTCTGCCTCTCCCTCTGTCTGCCTCTGCCTCTCCCTCTGTCTGCCTCTGCCTCTCCCTCTCCCTGCCTCTCCCTCTCCCTCTCCCTGCCTCTCCCTCTCCCTCTCCCTGCCTCTCCCTCTCCCTGCCTCTCCCTCTGTCTGCCTCTCCCTCTGCCTCTCCCTCTGCCTCTCTTTCTCTCTCACACACATCTAAGACTTCTCTGAAAGGCAAGAACATATTTGATGCCCTGTGTGTTACAGATGCAGCTCAGCTCATGTGGTTTGAGAAACTCTATGCCTGGCTCCAGTGTGTAGAGAAGTACTTTATCTACCCTGCTGTGGTGCTCAACTCCCTGACCACAGAGGCCCACACCATCAGCCAGAATCCTGACAAGCCTGGCACTTAGTAAGTCCATTCTCGTACAAATATAATGCCCATTGTTGATGTAAGAATCTCAGTGCTACATTGAGAATGTTCCAATCTCGTGGAAATGAATGCCTTAACTGGCACGAGTTTGAGAACGTGAAATTCAGACCACAGACCAAATGAGGTGTTAGAAATAATTTATATGACGTTCATGATTCACATAGATGAATAGGCCTTTGCTCCTTTGTTCTTATTTGATGACAATTTTTTATTTTGTTTGATATGATGGTAATGAGCATTTACATATTTGTGAATTGTATGTGTAAAGCTTCATTTGTGAACTTTAAAATGTGTCTTGTCAAGAAATCCGAGAAGTGGATGGATAGAAACCCGTGACTGATTGTTAATGTTGCACGCCGGCAGCACTTTATTTCTCCTCCCAATTTTTAAATTTTTTTTATTTTACTGAGTGTTAATGTTTTTATCTCCCCAGTGGTCGAGCTCTGTTCATTTCCATGGCTGGAATGAAGCTGCTTCGCTCATCGTTCTGCACACCCTCTCAACAATACGTTACACTCTGCTTCACCGTCCTCTTCTTCCAGTTCGACTATCCGCGCTTCTCGGAAACCTTCCTTCTCGATTACTACTTCATGTCCATCCTCTTTAGCAAGGTTTGACGTCCTCCACTCAGATATTTTATCATAATTTCAAGTTCAAATGTTCAGTCATATCCACAACCATACACAGTACAACATGCAATGTTTTTTTGACTGTCCATGACAACAATATAATTTACACAAATCAGAATTTACTGTAAGTATAAGCATATAAGGAATACTAGATTGGTGGCAGAAAGTGTGCGGATGTGTGCAATTGTTGGTGCGATATATACACTGATCAGTCATAACATTATGACCACCTGCCTAATATTGTACTGGTCCCTCTTTTGCTGCCAAAACAGCCCTGACCCGTCATGCACTGTGTATTCTGACACCTTTCTATCAGAACCAGCATTAACTTCTTCAGCAATTTGAGCAACAGTAGCTCATCTGTTGGATCGGACCACACGGGCCAGCCTTCGCTCCCCGCGTGCTTTAATGAGCCTCGGCCGTCCATGACCCTGTCGCCGGTTCACCACTGTTCCTTCCTTGGACCACTTTTGATAGATACTGACCACTGCAGACCGGGAACACCCCACAAGAGCTGCAGTTTTGGAGATGCTCTGATCCAGTGGTCTAGCCATCACAATTTGGCCCTTTTTGGTCAAACTCGCTCAAATCCTTACCCTTGCCCATTTTTCCTGCTTCTAACACATCAACTTTGAGGACAAAATGTTCACTTGCTTCCTAATATATCCCACCCACTAACAGGTGCCATGATGAGGAGATCATCAGTCTTATTGACTTCACCTGGCACTGCTCACAATGTTATAACTGATCGGTGTGTAATGTGCAAAATTTGTTTGAGGTAATGGTATTGTGTTTATGCAAGTTCTAGCTCTAGTCATACGTGTTCTGATTAAGGGCCCAAACGGCTTGTAAGGAGAAGCTCCTCCTTATTCTCAGTGTCTGCCACATTTCTTATCATAGGCAGATTTTTCTTTTTATACCATTAAAATATATTTAGTATTTCACCTTGCTTTCTTGACTTAATCATCTATGATTGTGTATTTGTGCAGCTGTGGGACCTACTGTATAAGCTGCGCTTTGTGCTGACCTACATCGCTCCGTGGCAGATTACTTGGGGCTCTGCGTTTCATGCCTTCGCTCAGCCGTTTGCCGTGCCCCGTATCCTTCACTCTGTTATAATCATGATTATTAACAGAATTAATGAGTGAACTGATTATATGTACCTTAATTTTGGGCCAGTAACCAAGAACATGCAAGTCCTATTAAAATGTAAAAATAAACTAACATTACTCCACCATGTTGCTGTGTTTTAAAGTAGGTCCATTGTCAAATGATGCAAACTAAGATAGTCCGGTTGTGTATAATGTTATGTTTTATATATTATATTAATTTATGTATTGTGGCATGAAGCATGTTGTTGTTGTTGTTGTTGTTGTTGTTCTTTCGGCTGCTCCCTATTTGGGGTTGCCACAGCGGATCATTTGGTCCGCAAGCATGATCTTTCTAATAATTTGTCTTCTGGTTCACGTTTCAGTTTATGTTCCTAATGCTTTAAGGCATTTAAGTTCAGAATAAAGTCTGTTATTGTATTGATGAATGAATTATTTTGCTCTATTGTACCTTGTAGTAAGTTGTTTTCCTTAACAGCTGTTGTGCTGTCAGACTCGGCCATGTTGTTTGTGCAGGCTCTGTTCTCTGCCCTTTTCTCCACTCCCCTCAATCCTGTGCTGGGCAGCGCCGTCTTCGTCACCTCCTACACCCGCCCTGTCAAATTCTGGGAGCGGGACTATAAGTAAGTGTTTACTTTTTGTCAGTTATATTTTACCCTACCACTCGTCCCCTTTTGACCTTCGTTGTGTCCCTACACAGCACAAAAAGGGTGGATCACTCTAATACACGTCTGGCCACTCAGCTTGACCGTAACCCTGGTAGGTGTTGCTATAAGTGTCTCTGCTTTAGCATTTGTTGTTACCTTGGTGCTTCTTTACTGACTTTTTTTTTTTCTCTGCCACATAAAGGTGCTGATGACAACAACTTAAACTCTATCTTTTATGAGCACCTGACCCGCTCACTGCAGCATTCTCTGTGTGGAGACTTGCTACTGGGCCGATGGGGCACTTACAGCACGGGCGACTGCTTTATCCTGGCATCGGACTACCTCAATGCCCTTGTGCACCTCGTTGAAATCGGCAATGGTCTTGTCACCTTCCAGCTCAGAGGCCTGGAGTTCAGAGGTGAGCTGTGTTGCACAGTGTATAAGGCATTAGACTGACATAAATGATGAAATCTTATGAAGATCATACTTGACATCTAGTTGAACATTTTCCTAAGATGTTAGGGTGTACAGAAAAAAAAACAGTGCCGCTTAATGAATACATATTTACATGCATTTCTTAGAATGTTTTACTATAATTGCTTGTTCCTCAATATTTTCATGATCAATGCTACAAACATGTTACTTGACCCAATTCAGTCTTTTCAGTAATTAAATCCTGTTTACATCTCTTCCTTTCGTGTGTGAACAAACAGGTACTTATTGTCAGCAGCGAGAAGTGGAGGCCATCACTGAGGGGGTGGAGGAGGATGAGGGCTGCTGTTGCTGTGAGCCAGGCCACCTGCCTCACATGCTGTCCTTCAACGCAGCCTTTGGCCAGCGCTGGCTCGCTTGGGAGGTTGCTGCTACCAAGTATGTCCTGGAAGGCTACAGCATCAGCGACAACAACGCTGCCTCTATGCTGCAAGTTTTTGACCTGCGCAAGATTCTTATCACCTACTATGTCAAGGTATTACTGATATTGTCCCTCTAAAAACAGAGTTTTGTCCACTTTTGCTAAATTATGATTTTTTTTTTTTACTTGTAAATATAGTGGTCCAGTACGGTTACTGCACATACCAGAAATCTGAGCCTGAATACTAATTTGAGTCTTTCTTGCAGAGTATCATCTACTATGTGAGTCGCTCACCCAAACTGGAGGAGTGGCTGTCCAATGAGACGGTGCAGGAGGCATTAAAACCATGTCTCAGTCCTTCCTATGTTGACAGTGACCCCACCTTCAACCTAAACATTGATGAAGACTATGACCACCGAGCCTCTGGTATCACCCCAGCTGCCTTCTGTATGATCTATCTGGACTGGATCCAGTACTGCAACAGCCGCAGACAGAAGGTCAGTACGGGTTGCCCTTCTCAACAATGCCCTTTAGAACAGGGTCATAAACTACAGTTATATCTTTTTGCAGTGATTTTAAGATACCACAGAGTTGTTGAATGCTCAATTCTGATTGGTCAGAAGGTGTTCATTAATTTTCTGGAACTTAAGCTCTGACAGTCGTTCCTGGCTGCATAATATTTATTTAAGTTGCACTTTCTGTTTTTCTATAATAACCAACATAGCTTTGCTTAAGCCAAGTTAATTTTGTAAATAATTGAAACCCACTGTAACACTCTTAAACCACGTTTTCGGGTTCTAAGCCGCAAGCATCCAACAATTTGTACTGGACGAGTAATGTTTTATGGGATAAGAATTGGGAAAAGAATTTAATGGGATAAGAACTCTTTCTGGTAGAAACCTGTGGAATGGTTCCATATTAGATTGCACCACTAAAATCACTGATGGAAAATTGCTTTATGAAACCATATGCTGTGTTGATTATGACATGGTTTATTCCCTCTCTCCCCCTTGCTGTTGTGTGTTGTAGCCTGTGGACAGTGAAAGAGAATCCCCTCTGGTCATGCTCTGTTTTGGGCTTTGCATTCTGGGCCGCC
This sequence comes from Hemibagrus guttatus, assembly GCA_033459395.1. NCBI lineage: Eukaryota > Metazoa > Chordata > Actinopteri > Siluriformes > Bagridae > Hemibagrus > Hemibagrus guttatus. The sequence continues at coordinate 20,994,049 of JAUCMX010000014.1, read as the reverse complement.
GGGCTCTTGGCACGGCGTCCCACAGCATGTCTGCAAGGTAACGATTTATATTTAATTGTTGTGTTGTGTAATCTTGTGCAAAGTTTACTGACCTCCTTTAAAAGAGAATTGAATTTCACTCTTAATTCCTACTCTCGCAGCCTGGAGCCATTCCTCTATGGCCTCCATGCTCTGTTCAAAGGCGATTTCCGGATCACGTCGCCAAGGGATGAGTGGGTGTTTGCTGACATGGACCTTCTGAACCGAGTGGTGGCGCCTGGTGTGCGCATGTCCCTCAAACTGCACCAGGTAAAACCTCTAGCCTTCAATTTCATTCAGCGTAAATCAGGTTTCTGGGATAACTCTGCTGTGTATTCATAGCTCAGACAAAAATAGGCCTGCATTTGACAATTGCTCTATATATTATACCTCAAAGAATGAGACCGTTACTGCTACCTTTGTGTTTAGGACCACTTTACTTCTCCGGATGAGTACGAGGATCCAGCTGTGCTCTATGATGCCATCACTGCTAATGAAGAAAAGATGCTGATCTCTCATGAAGGAGACCCGGTTTGGCGCAGTGCCATTCTGGCCAACATGCCCTCTCTCTTGGCCCTGCGTCATGTCATGGATGATGGCAGTGACGAGTACAAGATCATCATGCTGAACAAGCGCTTCCTCAGCTTCCGAGTCATAAAGGTACATTCACTACTGCAAATGCCCGAATACTACTGTGTGTTTACCTTTAAGGGTATTTAAAATGTTTGAACTGTAAAGGTTCCAACCCTAACTGAAACCTTATTGTTTCCCTATTATAATTGTTATGCTCTTTATGCCCTGAAACATATTGTGGAATCCATTCTGAAAGTCACTTAGTCATTGAACTATACCTGGGCAAGAAACCTGTGTCCAATCGAACTGATGGTGGAAATCTGATAATACTAATACTCTGTTATTAAAACCTTTTGAGATTTGTAAACAGAATGGCTACCACATCAGAGTTGCTTCTTGTGCCAGAAGTTAATTTTCACGGTGTTGGCTTTTGATTATCAGAAACACAATTCACTTAGGGTTATTGTTTATTCTTTATATCAGTTTATCTCAGCTTCATTAGATACCAGCTCTATTCACTGCACTCTGAAGATCAAATAAATGTGTATCATAAAGCAAATATTTATAGTATGCATTCTCAGCTGTTTAAAGGTTGAACTGTAGCTGAATGTCATGTTACATATATCGCTCGTCTTTTACAGGTGAACAGAGAGTGTGTGCGTGGACTCTGGGCCGGGCAGCAGCAGGAGCTGGTCTTCCTGCGGAACCGAAATCCTGAGCGTGGCAGCATCCAGAATGCCAAGCAAGCGCTGCGCAACATGATCAACTCATCGTGCGATCAACCTATCGGATACCCCATCTACGTCTCCCCTCTTACCACCTCATACGCTGGAGGTCACAGCCAGCTCCGGTCTGTCTGGGGAGGGCCTATAAGCCCTCACAACATCTACACGTGGTTCATCAGCAGCTGGGACAGGTCATGAAATATTCAGTGATTTCAAAATTCTTTGCTTTCACTGATACAGTGTGTTTTAAATTCCCAACAGCATGCATCACGTGTAACTAGCTGGATCTTCTGTTGACTTTCACAACTATTCTGTATGTAACATTGTTTTCTCCTGCAGGTTGCAGAAGGGCTGTGGAGCAGGCTGCAACAGCGGAGGGAATATAGAAGACTCGGACTGCGGTGGTGGATCTTCCTCCGTCAGTAACAATCCTCCCCAGAGCACAGGGCCCACTGTTTTTCAGTCCCAGCTTCCCACTGTGCAGCCATCCATGGGTAAGACTATGGCACTGGTAGCACTTTAGAAACGATTATTGTGGAAGAACAGATTGTATAGGCTTCTGTAGATTTGAGTTCATACATTTGATGTGTTTATTAAGATAAAACTTAATTATTTTAAGGCTTTCAGTACTGGAACCCCTGACCTCTGTTTACAGGAACTGACAATCCTGTTGGACCGAGCTGGCCTGTCCATTCTCAGCCCCTTCCCTTGACCCTGCTTAGCCAATCCGAGGGCCGGATGGATGCAGGCTTGGTAAACTCTCTCCAGCGCACTTCCTCCATCCAAGGCCTGCTGGGTCAGCACCTGTCCAGCTCACAGCTGTCTTTCAGTGCATCTGTGGCTGTGCCATCCACTGAGCGCTTCTGTCCAGGCAGCCTGCAGGACAGTGCCAGCCACAGAGCCTCTCAGAGGGGCATCAGCATGGGGCTTGGCCATGGAAGTGGCCTGCACTATGACGCCATCTATAGCAAGTGGAGTTTGTCAGGCAGGAAAGGCTTCAATGGGCCAGCAGCAGTGGAAGGGGACGGAGGGTTGTCTCATTGCATCCGCACACAGGTGAGCAGACGGGGTTGCTTTATTGAAGTTGGTTTGGTTCTATAATTACATTATTGCTGTTTTGGCAAAACTAATTTATTAATGTGGCTTTATTTCCCAGGCTTTCCAGCCTGTCCCACCTGTCCCTGCCACTGAGGTCAGCCCAACACTGGATGCGGTGGGTATTTCTGTGCCCACAGAGACCACACCCCTTACATCAGATCCTCTCAGTTTACGGGAAGAGGCTACCGAACTGCCTTTACTTGAGCACCTGCGCTGAGCCTCTACTACACAGACTAACCTGCACAAATAGGCCCAGACCAAGTGAAGCTGGGATCCGGAGCCGGTCTCCTGGTGAAACCACGCTCATTCCAGCTGATGAAGCGAGCTGGAAGCTTTCTGTTACTTGAGGTCAAGATTTAATCCTCAAACGCTTTTTTGTGCTTTTTGTGCTTTTGCAGTGATATGATTTTAAAGCATTTTTTTTGCTTATTCTGTATGGGAGCACACTAGGAAAGGGTTCTGCACAGCAAAATAGCTTTCAGGTCACACCCCTGTAAGGCCAAGCTATAAAACATGTTGTGAACTTCTGCTCACTATAAAAAAAAAAAATTGTTCTGATCATTATTTTGGCTTAATGGGTCAGAAGCCAAAAAAAAAGCCAAGCCAGTACAATGTAAAGTAATATTTCACCATGTAAGTGGTGGGTGTGTGAAGATTCTTAGAAACGGGATATGAATCCTTTGCTTCAGCAAAAAGGGAAGTCTTCTCTGTACTAAAGACCAAAAGGCTGAAAGCTCTCTCCCTGCACCCGACCATTCAGCCATCTGGGCTGCTGAGCACCAAAAGAGTCAGCATTTTCTTCATCTACCCAAGAAACAGAAGAAGCATCATTCCTGTTCTACAGACATGGATCTTGTTAAACAATTCCCCACTGTTCCTGTTCCCAGAGTTCATGTACAGCACTCTGGAGAGATTACTTAAAGCAATTGTTAATGAAGCGTAATACTTTAATTTCCGGTGCCCACAGATGGGTGTGTCTCGGTCAACGTTGATAACCAATGACAACCGTGTTAGCCAGTTTCAGGGAAAAGATATTAATAGGTATGTGGATATAGTTAAGTTCAGACAATTCCCCTGACTTTTGGTGCTCTTCCCTGCATAGTTTACAGTCCACTTAAGGAAAGGACAAAATGGAGAACTCTGAACATGACCAGGGTGCAAACCTGAAGCAAAGGCATCAACCATTCAGATCTGTTTGACCATCATCAGAATGATCTTTACTCCTTCAAATCTTTATAAATACAGACCACTTGATTTGCCTGTGACCCTTTCTCCCTGTCCAGGGCCTACCCTCTCTACCCAATGGTCTCTGGACTTGCTGGAGTGGGAGGGATACAGTGCTGGCTCCTTTGCCTCTTGCTGCTGTCGATCAGCAAGCACCTGCAGTACAGCTTCTCTTACTGTGATACTACTGCTACTGCATCATCCCCTCTACTACTAATGGAACTAACCAAACTACTGCTCCTTTTGACCTTTAATCTCCAGCGTTTTAGTTGGAAGAACTTTGCAAAAACAAATAAAGATATACACATATAAAACAAGAGGTTTTTTTTACATATTTATTTGTTGCTGTTTGAAGGTGGAGGGTGTGGGGGGTTTTTTTTTTTTTTGTTTTTTTTGTTTTTTTTTTTTGTTGTTCCTTGCTCCTGGTTGTAACTTGCTGATGCTAACTGGAATGGCTGGAAAGATAATGCTACTCCGATTTTAGGGACCTTTTGAGATGTCGTCTTTTACGCTCTCAATCTGTTTGCTTTATAACTCAACTGGAATTAGGCCCATGATTGGGCAGCTTTATGTTGAACTCCTCCTTACCACAATACAAGAATTTTCAGTTGGAGAACTTCATTCTTTCTCGTTCTGGCCCCACTTTATTCTTGTCTGATGTTGTGTACATACAGGGCTTCAACATTAGTCAGTTTTACAATTTAGCATATGGGTAATCCATTAGGATAATGGTTCTCATTCCGGTCAGATAGAATGACCACTTGTACCTAATAACAGTATATATTCTGAAACAAAAGCTATTCATATTTCACTACACCTAGGTGATTGTTCAAGCTACACTTCAGAAGTCATTGAGCCAACTAGCCAAAAAAAACATTAAACTGCCATGCTAAATGGCCCAAAAGTATTTCTTCAGTTCATTTCTTCAAAAAGAATACTTCAGTATTCTGCAGTCACACTCCATATAGCCCTTTAAACTTTCTGGAGGTGTAAAGAAACAGTACCAATGTCCTTACACTTTTTGAAAAAAAAAAAATTTTGTGGTAATCACCACAGCAATATCATCTTAAAATCCTTCAGGTGTAGATTTTTCTTTTCCTGCATGGTAGCACAGGTATCACAATAAATGTTAGTGGAACACTAGGCCTAGACTTCACTTGGCATGCCTAGTCTGTCCTTGTGGCAGCCACCTCCTTTCTTTGTGGTAATGACACCATTTGCTTTATCTTGCCCTTCTCAGGTCTTAAATCTTTCCTTTTATTTTTTTTTTATTTTTTGCGCAATATCATACTCTGTCCTTCTGTTCTCACACATGCTTAGCACGGGTCATCCGATGCCTCTTTTATCATTTTGACCGTACCTTTTATAGTTGATCCTAAGTTTGATTTGGGCAGTGGCCTAAATGTTTATCACTATTAGCTCTATTTCTTTGTTTTATGTTGGGTTTTTTTCTCCATCTCCCGATTGTAGTGTAATCTCTCCAAAGCTACAGGAAGTTCCTGTTCCGGTTTGGAGAAAGGCAAGCACAAGTTACTGGACAGTCCCTGGTGTCTGTATTAAAAAGGGATTGAACAAATCTCTGCCGTTTCTAAACGGTATGTTTTTGTATATAAATATACAAATATATATATATATATATATTATATATATATATATATATATATATATATATATATATATATATATATATATATATATATATATATATATATATATATATATATAAATTTAAAAGTATATAAATCTATTTTATTATTGGTTATTTTTCAAAGACACTATCATGGGGGAGCTGTTCCTAAAGCACTCTCTGACCTTCGAAGCATCAAGTTTTGAGAAGGAAATCAATTAATATTGCTTTTGCACACGTTGTAAAATAGTACATCCCACTTTGTTTTGTTTTTTAATCACCTTTTAGTTATGTAAGTGGTATTGTTTTATTTAAAAGCTGTTATTCAATATTCCAAGTTGTACAGATTTTTTTTTTTTTTATGTGATCTTTTTTTCTTCTATTTAAATTAAAGCTTTTTTTGTCATCATTTGCAGAGAAGTCTTTGTGAATGTGTCCCTTCACCACCCTTCCTCTTTTATTGTTTTTTTTTTTATTTATTTATTTAACTACCTTTCTGCTTTCTTTCTTGTTAGTCAGTGTCTAGTATGAAGAAATTGTTTTCCCAGAAAGAAAAAGTAATTAAGGATGGCTGTATTAAGCAGGTATAGAGGAGTGTTTGCAGAAGGAAAATATTTTAGGGCTTGCTGTTTTAGGAAAATCATCAGTGATGGAGAGGCCTGAAGTAAGTGGAGTTACTATATACTACTACACTAAAACAGCATGCTTTCCAGTGATTTTATTTCATCTTGCACCACAGCAATACAGTACAGCAATTACACAGTCATCCTCTCACCAAAGTTATAAAGACAAAGACATCCAGCTTGTCAAGTTTTCTTGCATTTTCCTTTAAACGTCTTTCATAAACATTCACTAATTGTCTCCATTCACAAAGCTTCATGCTGTCAAAGAATACATTTTTCATGTTTTTGTTTGTTATTAGTCTTCGCTTCTGTGTTTTGATACACCGATAAGCCATAACCTTGTGAGCAGTGCCAGGTGAGGTGAATAAGACTGATGATCTCCTCATCATGGCACCTGTCAGTGGGTGGGATATATTAGGCAGCAAGTGAACATTTTGTCCTCAAAGTTGATGTGTTAGAAGCAGGAAAAATGGACAAGTGTAAGGATTTGAGCGAGTTTGACGAAGGGCCAAATTGTGATGGCTAGACCACTGGATCAGAGCATCTCCAAAACTGCAGCTCTTGTGGGGTGTTCCTGGTCTGCAGTGGTCAGTATCTATCAAAAGTATCCTTTAAGTCCCATAAGTTGTGAGGTGAGGCCCCAGCCCACAATTTACAGTTTATATACTTTTGATAGGTACTGACCACTGCAGACCGGGAACACCCCACAAGATATTGCTACTGCTAGATGGTGTCAGATACCACAGTACACCCTTCAGGTATCTGGTGGAGTCCATGCCTCGACAGGTCAGGGCTGTTTTGGCAGCTAAAGGGGGACCAATATTAGGCAGGTGGTCATAATGTTATAGCTGATTGGTGTATAAACCTGTGATTTGTATTATAGGCAGCACTGCTGTCAGAGCTGTGGTTGAAGAAAATTAATCAATACCTTCTGAGCAGTCAGATTCGAGAATGTTGACTAAAAGTTCCAGTCTTGATTTTTTAGTACTGCTACGATATAAATGCTAATGGTAGAAAAATATGTCGTAGTCGTGTTTTTTAGTGCTCAGGAGCTGTTAGACTTTCTAACAGTGGACAGGACTATTGTAACTTGAAAAAGCTTAAGATTAGTGAGTTTCTTCGTTTCTAAGCCTTGTAATAGCAGGCCTGCTGGGTAAATAACGCTGTAGTTAATGGTTATGTGAACTGCATTTGCCTAACAGTTTTCTTTGTCCCTTTCATCTTAAAGATTGAGTTTATGATTGTTTAAACACACTCCCACAAATGTCCCTCAGCTGAAATACTCTCATTTAGAAATCACATTAAACACTGCCTAATCAAATATTACTTTCTAATATTGTGCAAACAGTAGGAATGTGGCAAGAAAATCTATTTTTTCTCACTTTAAAACTTCATGTCCTTAGTGTTGTAACACAATGTTTTAAGAAGATTTCCAGAACACAAAAAGCACGGAAGCAATCGTTTTGCCAGAAAATGAACATACTCTGTTATACACAGCAACACACGTATAGCATACAAGATAAATGGTTAGAAATTCCCATCCATCATTATTTGAGCTCTAATTAACATCACTGACAGTCTGGACTAAAGTGACCCGACTTACTCACACAGCACCAAGGAGTACAGTCTACACTACAGTATTTATTCTGCAGTTTAATACAGAGACCAATTGGACCCACATCATGCATCTCTAATGTACCGTTGATATTTTTGGAACGGGAAAGCTTTTGAATCCTGGTTCAGACAAATGAGCGCTTGATTAAAGAGGGAGTGTATGCGATCTCGTAGCACTCCTCCACACGTCTGTCCCTCCATATGCTCTCCTGAGCCGAGCGGTGGAGCCACAGCACCAGCGCCAACAGGGTCAGCAGCACCAGGCCCATGGAGAGTGAGATTAGCACCCCCTGCAGGAGGCCTGGGGTATTCTCTGTAGCTGTACAAGCAGAGAGACTGGCTATACAACTCTGTTCTTCTAGACATGTCCTAGTCATGAACAGCACAACATAATAATGGCTTTATAGCTGCATTTTTACATCATTTGTGTTGTACTATAACCAGGTTTGTTGGATCCAATTAAAAACTGAAGGATAGTATAAATGTTTACATTATCTAGAAGGTTCTTTGAGGTGAGAAACAATTTTTGGAACAATTTGACAAAAGGTTTGTACACTGTAGTTTAAGCTAAAACAATTTAAACCACTGAAATGAATTTTAGATAAAATACTCTTTATTCAGATTGGACAGAGAGATCTTGGAAGTCAGGACTCAGAACCTGTAAGTCGGAACTACTCGGACTTATTCTAATTGGAAAGAGCGATCTGGTTGAAACTTACGGGTGTACACTGAAAGCTTCACGTAGCAGTTCCGTGTGCCCAGAACATTGGTCACAGAGCAGCGATACACACCAGAGTCTTGTGCAGACATGTTTGCAATTTGCACCAAGCCCATTTTCTCCCCTAAAGAAAAGATGCAAATACATAGAGATTAGGCCTTGATCTCTTAGAGGGCTTTAAGTTCATGTCAGGTTTTACTGCACATATTTAATCTGATAATGGAAATGGTTTTGTTACCCCCCGGGCTCATGGGTAAGGTGATGTGATCTGGCTCCAGCTTCTCCCAGCTCATTACTGGGGTGGGGACGCCCTCCATTACAAGGCATGTCAATGTCACGGTGCCACCCACATCAGTGTCGCCCTCCCACATACACACAGGAAGGGATGGGGGCACTACAGCAGACACACACCACCATCCAGAAAAGCCAGATATATATTGTACATTTATTTATTTATACCACATGCATAACATGTATTTTTTTTAAACATATACACATGCAGTCATGTGAAAAAATAGGACACCCCATGAAAGCCTGTTTTTTTTTTAACATAGCTAAACATATGGGCATTTGATCTTCATTTGAAATTTCAATTTTTAAGTAATTTTTAAAAAACAATCCAAATTCTTGTGAGGAAAAAGTAAGGACACGCCCACATTTATTTGAACTTAAAATGGATAAAATGACCTACAGGTGTATCACATCAGGTGCAAATTATTAGAAGATTGTTCCAGAGCATTGTTGAAGGAGGCGTGTCTTATTTAAACCTCAGACATTTAGCTTGGTTTGCTCTTAATTGTTGAAGTGAGAGGTATCACCATGGTGAGATCCAAAGAGCTCTCTGAGGCCTTCAGAAAGAAGATTGTTGATGCTTATGAGTCTGGTAAGGGATATGAAGATATAAAGATCTCAAAAGAATTTGTAATCAGCCGTTCCACTGTCCAGAAAATCATTTACAAGTGGAGAACATTTAAAACAACTGCCAACATGGCCAGGTCAGGTCGTCCAAGCAAATTCACCCCGAGAGCAGACCACAAGATGCTTAAAGACGTCTCCGAAAACCCTAAAATATCATCACAGGACCTACAGCAGGCTTTTGCTACAGTTTATGCCAAAGTGCATGAATCTCCAATCAGAAAGAGACTATACAACGTTAATTATTATGGGAGGTGTGCAAGAAGGAAACCTTTGCTGTCTAAAAAAACATGAGGGCAAGACTTAAGTTTCCCAAAGAACACAGAGACAAAGGCCATGACCTCTGGAATAATGTGCTTCAGACAGATGAGTCTAAAAAATTGAATTATTTGGACACCCTAACAGAGCATATTTGGCGTAAACCAAATACAGCATTTCAGCAAATGAACCTCATACCAACTGTGAAACATGGAGGTGGAAGTGTTGTGTTTTGGGGATTCTTTGCTGCAGCAGGACCTGGCCAGCTCACCATCATAGAATCCATTATGAATTCTACATTGGATCAGTAGGTGCTTGAGGAACATGTAAGACCATCTGTCAAAAAATTGAAGCTAAAGCGGAACTGAACCTTGCAACAATGCAATGACCCAAAACATACCAGTAAATCCCCCAAGGACTGGCTGAAAAGAAAAAAATGGAGAATTCTGGAATGGCCGAGTCAAAGTCCAGATTTAAATCCTATTGAGATCCTGTGGGGTGATTTGAAATGGACTGTGCATGCAATAAACCCACCAAACATCACACAGCTGAAAGAATTCTGCATTGAGGAATGGGAGAAACTTTCTTCCAGTCGATGTCAGAAACTGGTAGATGGCTACAAGAAACATCTCATTCAGGTTATTTCAGCCAATTGGGGGAAACACTAGTTATTAGGGCATAGAGTGTACTAACTTTTTCCTCATCTACAGGTACAAAATAAAACAAGATCAGAAATTGACAGGTTGACATCTCTTAATAAAGAACTGAATATTCAAGGGGGGGGGTCCTAATTTTTTCACATGACTGTACATATATATATATACACATACATAAATACACCGATTAGGCATAAAATTATGACCAGTGCCAGCTGAAGTGAATAACAGTGATGATCTCATCATGGCACCTGTTAGTGGGTGGGATATATTAGGCAGCAAGTGAACATTTTGTCCTCAAAGTTGATGTGTTAGAAGCAGGAAAAATGGGCACGTGTAAGGATTTGAGTGAGTGTGACCAAAAAGGGCCAAATTGTGATGGCTAGACCACTGGATCAGAACATCTCCAAAACTGCAGCTCTTGTGGGGCGTTCCTGGTCTGCAGTGGTCAGTATCTATCAAAAGTGGTCCAAGGAAGGAACAGTGGTGAACAGGGTCATGGGCGGCCGAGGCTCATTGATGCAAAAAAAAAAATATATTGCATACAAATATTAAGAACCTTACATTAAAAATATTATAAAGGTTCATAATGTTTGTGTGCAATATATCTGGTTTGGGATTTTTTTTTTCTGTGCCAGAAATTTTTTCCCCCACATGCAAAATCTGCTCAGCTCTATCTTTTTTCCCAAAAAGGCAATTCACATGGTGGTCATTTGTGTGCTGAGGGCTGTAAAAATGCCAAACTGCTCCTTTAATCAACCCTTTGCAGGCCCTCAATACAGAAGCAGCACATACAGCTCCAGTTAAAGGACGAGACACATGACCACAAACAGCGGTATTGTTTTAGACAGACTTCACTGGAGTAAAGCGTTAAACTGTTCTTACCCAGGACTTTTAGGCTGAGTTCTCCAATTCCTGGGTCTCCTGTCTCTGGTGGATTGTTCACCACGCAGCGGTAGATGCCAGTATCAGAAGCACGTGTTTCGTTCAGGACGATATCAGCGTTCCAGGGTATGTTGGCGAACTCCACCCTGCCAGTGAAGGCGGGGCTTTCGATGACCTGCCCCTGATTGTACACGATCACCTGGAACACATGTGGAAACAGTTGATGTAAGAGAAAAAATAGAACAGAAATGTAAGAGGAAAAAAAACAAAAACTAAATGTCCAACTCAGTAAACTTATTTCAGTTGCTAATAATTAAATGTAATTTTTAAAAGCTTTATAACCTTATAAAAAGAGTGTTTTAGTACTTTTGCAGGTTTTAAGATGCACAAGAGACCAGGATAAAGTGCTTCCTGAAAATGAATGAATTGTCAGTGACTATATACAGTATGTTTCTGGAAAATTGTGGCTTGTTTCTTTCAGGTCATAAATTATAAAGAAATTAGTTTTTGTTTTCTTTTTAACGGTAAACGG
>JAUCMX010000014.1:20978385-20982083 GCA_033459395.1 Hemibagrus guttatus | reverse complement strand
AAAAAAACAAAATTAAAACCCAAATGTCTCTTTTATATTTTGCCTGGAAGATCGTATGGAAGTGACAGCTCATGCGGTTTTTTTCGGGTGAAACGCCACTAAGTGGCGGTTTTACTGTAGCTGAACAGACCCACTGGTAGATATTTCACGTGAGTGGGCCACGGGGATGCCAGCTGGAAAAACTTTACATCATTCCACTCCATCCCATCGACAGATACTGCAATAATAAGCAAACATAAAATAATAATAATAATAATAATAATAATAATAATAATAATAATAATAATTACCCCAGGTATTTGTGCATGACATTATTAAAGTTTGTCAAAAAATCATTTTTTAAGCTTTCTATACAGTCTGTTATTTGAGATGAAGAGTACCCAAAAGGGGCTTTACCTCGAAGACTTGTTTGCTGATGCTTTGCAGAACAGATGAGTCTAGTGACCCCTTCGATCACCTGGCTCTTGGACTCTGTGTCCCTCTCTTTTGGTTTCTTCCCCAGAAAAATAGTAGGGACTAGGGATAGAAGAATGTTTGCATGCTGAGTATTAAACAAAGTTTTTTTTTTCACATCAAATTTTTTAAAAAAAATTTAAAAAAAAAGCTTGAGGAAGCATTTCACAAGCAGCAAATTTTAAAAACATTTAAAGAAAAGTAATCTGTCCCCTTTAAAAAACTGTTAGAATATCACCACAACCCCAAAAAAGCATATTGCTGGCTCACCTTTCTTGTTCTTCTCCTTGGTCACCACAGTCATGGCCATGGTGCAGGAGTTGGGCTGGAGTTCGCTAATGGAGGAGGTGGGAAGTCGGCTGACCTGTAAGGATCTGAAAGCACTCTTAAGGGTGTTCTTGTTGTCCCTCCTCTCGCCATCTTTACGCTTTTCAGCCACCCAGTAACCCACCTGTAGTCCTATAGCGTCAGTTCCATGAGACATGCGGGGACTTCTGGCCAAAAAACAATGATGTGTCAATTTGGGGGCAGTGGTAGCTCATGTCAGTTCATTGTTCAAGCCCCAGCACTGCCAAGCTCCACTGTTGGGCAATTGAGCAATGCCCTTAACCCTCTCTGCTCCATGGGTGCTGTATCATAGCTGCCCCTGCGCTTTGACCCCAACGTCCTCACTGGGATATGCGAAGAAAAGAATTCTACTGTGCTGTAATGTATGTGTGGGGATAATAAAGGCTTTTTCATTCATCATTGCGTGTGGGAATGTATTCAATCTTCATCAGGAATTTATTCAGGAATTCATCAGATTTATTTCTAAACACTATAATGCTGCAATACACAGTAGTCATTCATTCATTCATTGTCTACCGCTTATCCGATCTATTCTCGGGTCATGAGGAGCCTGTGCCTATCTCAGGCTCATCGGGCATCAAGGGCAGGATACACCCTGGACGGAGTGCCAACCCATCGCAGGGCACACACACACTCTCATTCACTTAGACAATTTAGAGATGCCAATGAACCTACAATGCATGTCTTTGGACCGGGGGAGGAAACCAGCGTACCCAGAGGAAACCCCCAAGGCACAGGAAGAACATGCAAACTCCACACACACACACGGCGGAGGTGGGAATCAAACCCCCCAACCCTGGAGGTGTGAAGCAAACGTGCTAACCACTAAGCCACCGTGCCCCCCTACACAGTAGTCAATGAATCACAAATTTCTGAATCTGATTGGACAGATGGTTGCTCCAACTACAAGGCAAAAAAAATAATCACAGCTTTATATTAATGCGCTCATTCTAACACACTGTTTCTATAGTAACTACAAACACGGGGACTTGCATGTAGGAGACTCCATTAAACAGGATATAAAGAGTGTGTGTATTATTGTTGAGATGAGAAAGTTTTCTCGGAGGAAATGATTATTTAGCATTTTCAGAAGGAGTCTCCAGTGTCAGTACTTTCTAATAGTCTAACCCTTTTTTTTTTTTTTTAATTTTGCTAAAAATTCTGATAAAGAAACTGCTATTTTGTCTTATTCACTTACCACAGAGGCTGTTTGTAGCTGTTATAACCTGTTATAAGTGACAACAGGAACTAATTTTTAACCCTGAACAATGCACAAGAATAAAAACATACTATAATTGTCCAAATATTTTGACATTATTCTTTGTAAAAAAAAAAAATTGTTAGTATTGTCAAATGTCTGTGGCACAAAAGGAATAAAATGGAAAGGCCCATACATTTTGTCATGTTTTCCCCATTTAATAGAATATCTGCTTGAGTAAAAAAAAATCACTGAAGCTTTAAGACATGCAACAGTATGTACACGTGCAGGTATAAACCGACGTATGCGTAATATGTTCAAAACCTGTTAGATCGTCACCAAACCTACCCACTGAGGGATGGTGAAGGTGGAGGAGTGACCGATTCTCTTATCATCCCAGCGGACATTGCATGGGCAGGAGGAGAGGTTGAAGGAACTATCAGACTCAAAGATACTCCCTCTTCACCATCTCCACCTACTGTAAAAAAGCAGCGCTAGATCAATTGATGCAAATTTTTCTCTATGAGGTTTTAAGTTCTAGAGCAGTTTATGATGGTAACGAATCATCAGAAAGTATTTATACCCGATAATCCAAACATGGGCTCAATCAAACCGACTTTAACCACCTGAGTGACATAAAACAAAAAATTAACAGTGCGCATGACAAACAATGGGAATTGTTAAGCAGCGATGCTAATTTAAGATGTACTTACACCCACAAAGGGGACAAAATTTTGACAGGAATCATCCTCTTGCCTGAAAAAGCAGGAAACAAAGCATAATAATGCACACATTTAACACCGTGTGGACGAACGATAAGCCGTGTTCTACATTATAAACCGTACAAGACTGTGGATCCACTCACAATTTGTGCTTGCAGGTTAGCATAGCCTCAGCGATGGGCAGCTGGTGAGTGACCATGGCTCCATCGATATACTGACCGATTCGCCCGGTTACATCCACACCCTCTGCAGATGATAAACCTGGACGCAAACGCAACCACGTTCAGAAACAGAATTAAAGATCCTGATGTCTGACATGAGACTACTGAAAGCAACAACAGTTACGTACCTGATTGAGGAGGATCTGTCCGACTGAAGAACTCGCGCCACGCGCTGTCGAGGAAAGCCGAGCGGTAGCGGTTGTCTAGGGAACCAAGGTACTTAGCCACAGGGTGAGAACCTACACAAATGTGTCCTTTCGTTAGCTTGACTATACAGTTACATCAAAAGCAATCCAATCTCTCCCTCTCTCTTTTTAAATAAGCTCTCATTGAAGGCAAACCCAGACAGAATGAGGAGCAGCTTCTTCCCACAGGCCATTCGGGCCTTCAACCAGAACACCTAGATCAGGGGTGTCCAATCTTATCCACAAAGGGCCAGTGTGTATGCAGGTTTTCATTCCAATCAAGCAGAAGCTGAATTTGAATGTGAAAAACCACCTACCTAGTGGAACCACCAGAAACTTTAAATGCCCCAGCCAATCAGATGTCCTGTTGGCTAGCTGAGACACGAAGAATCGCAAGATGGCTCCCAGATAGTTTTGCCCTCCCACAGCCACCACTTTCACAGGTTTAGGTGTGACGGAGTTACAGTTACAGCTGCAGAGAGGATACATGGGTTGAGGTGCAGAAAGGATGAGGGTACAAGCACTAATCATTACTATATAGTACCCTTTGGGGGTCAGGTGATATTTTGGC
>JAUCMX010000014.1:20968385-20973385 GCA_033459395.1 Hemibagrus guttatus | reverse complement strand
AGGTAAAGAGATAGATGTAGGTATAGATAAATTAATGACTGCTGTATAGGTACATCGATGGAAGAATAGATAGTTGTTCTGCTGAGAAACGTTTTGAATGGATGGATTGATAGATGTTAGACAGATGAATGGATGAATTGTCCATTGTCTGTACCGCTTATCTGATCTATTCTCAGGTCACGGGGAGCCTGTGCTCTCAGGCTCATCAGGCATCAAGGCAGGATACACCCTGGACGGAGTGCCAACCCGTCACAGGGCACACACACACACTCTCATTCACTCACGCAATCCGGACAATTTAGAGATGCCAATCAACCTACAATGCATGTCTTTGGACCAGGGGAGGAAACCGGAGTACCCGGAGGAAACCCCCGAGGCACGGGGAGAACATGCAAACTCCACACACACGGCGGAGGCAGGAATCAAACCCCCAACCCTGGAGGTGTGGGGCAAACGTGCTAACCACCAAGCCACGGTGCCCCCATGGATGAATTGATGAAAAATAAATACTTGTATGATTGGACTGATAAATGGAGAGAGTAGTAGAGGTGGAGGTACAGATGGATGGTTGAATACTTGAATCGACAGATAAATATGGACAACAGATCGTTCGATGGATGGATCGATGAATGATCAACAAATAAATCGGTCGATCGATAATAGATGATAGTTGAATAGTGATGGACAGATAGCTGGAGAGAATGTTGGATAAACGGAGAGTATTTTCAATAGAAATATTGACCTACACTGAAATAAGAGCTGATATTAAGTTAAAGGTGAGAATTTGCTGTAAATATGACACTCACAGGATTCAGTGTGTCTCTGCCCAGAGAACATCTGCTGCTCAGACTGCCAAATTCATTGTGAGAGCTGGACTGAGAGATAGCTTCAAAGAATGGCCTAGACACACACACACACACACACACACACACACACACACACACACACACACAGACAAATACATACACAGTAAGAGGCAGTGGAATAATTCAGCAGACGTTTATAAGAAGTAAGTCGCTGGTATTTTTATCTTTATTTTTACAGAAGCGAATCTGTACTCTGATCATGGTGTAAGATACACTCCCTCATAGTTCAGGGGCCTCACAAGGGGATCATGATCTAGAAAAAGTACTTGAATAAGATTTCTATAGCAATTTCAGCAGATGCTTATTACATAAGACTTCTCGAGGCTGTGGAGTGGTGCAGCAACAATGACTTACAAAATCACTATTGGTAAAAAGAAATGGAACTCTCATATGTGCTAGTTGAAGAAAAAAAAAAAATCGTCTGGGGTTGAGAGAACCGCTTGGTTGGTCAGTGAGATTTCCATTTCAACAAACTTTAATGGGGTGATTCCAAGATTGCACAGGATTTATTTAGCATTTATACCGTCAAAGTGACCTCATCGGTCACTATCACAAGGTTATTGTGAGTTTGACGAGACCTTCTCTTCGCCGCTTTGTCCGAACGTTCATGAAGGTGAATATCTACACCAAAGTGTCCTATATCAAAACCAGTGAATCTGTTATATATCTCCCTTTATACTGTATGTGTTTCCAACGTTCTTCGTTTTATGTCATCATAGTGAAGACACCTGAATGGCTTTATTGCACCATTTCAACATCTGTTTAGATTTAATCATTTGTTCTTTATAAACTATGCAAGGTTTTTATGTAAGGCTTTAGTGTTCTTTTGTTCATCTATTCTTTTGTTCTCTGCCAACGCAGCATGATCTGTCTGGATTGTGAATGTAATTAAGTGTGTTATCGTATGTTACGGGAGCTTGGGCTTGGGCATGCTGAGGACACTGTCCGTCTCCTCCATGTCTGGTCCACTGTCGCTGGGGTTGTACATCTCCAGACTGTTGTAGAGCTCATCCAGGTCTTCCTCTACATCACGAATCTGCTCCTGAGATACGTGGTCCAAGCCAAATCCCACCTACATCAAGATCCCACATCAAGCAATCAAACACTGCAATGCGAACTGCAAAATACAAGCAATCAAATACTGCAATGCAAAGATTTGTGGTGAAGATTTCTGATAAAGATTTGCAAGTTATATTAAGGGAAGAGGGAAGGGGGAAGAGGGAAGAGGGAAGGGGTGAAATCACAGACCCCACAAATAAACAGGATGGGTGGAGGATGGTAGAGGAAATGGGAGAAAGAGACACAGAGAAAGGCATGGAGTGAGATTTATGTGGGTTTACCTCATCAGAAACTTTAAACCTTTTCAGCAGTGCCACAAATTTCTGCTTGATGTTAGGCTGCTGAATATAAAACACTTTACGTCAGGCAGAAAAGTGGCAAGAGCAAATCCACAGGAATTAAGCTGTACGACACAAGCAGCAAAAATAGCAGCAAGCAGCGGAGGAGGATAAAGAACAGTAACAAGGCAGAACGCTTACAGAGCTGGCACACGATCTAGCACATCACCAGCTAGTAGACAGATCGTGCGGCTAATCAAAAACAGCAAGCTGACACCAGCATGTGAAGAGAGATATCCCAACCTCGCACTTCGACATAGTCAATACATATTGACCTCCTTATGTCTTAGCACATTTCAAAGGACTCTAGCTATTAAAATAATCAGGCTCTTGTTCAAAGGCCAACAGGGACCTCGGGCTACCATAAACACATAGTTCCCTGGGATTAGAGTCAAATTGAAGAAATGGAGCACTTCAAGTAGAGAAACAAACACTGATGGGCATGTTGCCCAAGCTGTAATAGACGGGTGTTCAGCTAACAGATTTCTACTCGTTTGTCTTGAATAAGATTAAAATGAAGCAGATGAAAACAAGCACAAAAAGGCCATTTAGAGCCACCAGAAGAAATCTGCACGGGAAACTCACATTAGCTCTTGTAATGGAAGCTGCAGAGGTAAGTTTACGATGAGGCTTCTTCTTCCTTACTTCATCCTCATCATCATAAAGGTACTGCCAAAGAGGAATAAAACATGATTATTAGTGAAATTATTGAGACTAAACCTATCATTTTAATTGTTATGGTATATTTTAGTTTGTTTATTAGCTTGTCGAATAGCTAACTTCACACTTTTTGCTCGATGATAAGTTTCATGATCAGTAGTATCACTGTGTTTATTTAAACTAGGAGTACATCCTGTTACTGGTTTAAAATAAACATTCTGATTTACGTTAAAAAAAACCTGACTCTTTTTCCCTAACCTGTCCATGTAACGGGTCATCGCTGCCGTCCTGCTCAGATGAGTAGCTCTCTTCCTCCTCCTCAGAGTAGTTATCAATGTCAGGGGATCGATCTACATAGGGACAGAGGGATGAGGAGTACAAAATGCAGAAAAGAATAAGTTGGCAGAGAAGATTTGAGAGTTTTGAACCTAACTATGTACCTATGAGATACACGTACTTTTGTGTGTGTGTGTGTGTGTGTGTGTGTGTGTGTGTGTGTGTGTGTGTGTGTGTGTGTGTGTGTGTACAAGTGAAACTCCCTCACCAGACAACTTGGCCTTTGGTCTTTCTGGATCTATAGGTTGACTGGACATGGAGTAAACCCTGATCTCAGCCACAGGTACAGCCACGTCCTTTATTTTGGTATGCAGACGCAATACCTGAGCACCTTCAGTGGGATGCTGCATCACCTTATAGATGACAATAACAATATGATGCAGATGATGCAGATGTATGTTAGGTGTTTGAGAATGTGGAAAACTGGCAGATTTCCACATTTGTGTGTTCAAGATGGCCGTCTTTACGTGTGAACATTTACTTTAATATCCTTCTTGTATAAAAATAAAGTCACCTAGCTAATGTTGGTGAATAAAATGTTTTTAATTGGTATGAGAGGTTTTAATAAATTTGGCTATCACACAGAATATATTATGATGCAAAATGAGACAGTGAAATCACACAAGTCTACCTGTGAGAGATGAAAGCTAGTTTGTTTGTGTTTAGCTCACTGACTAGCTATCCTATTAGCTAACTGAGCTGATTATGGCCAAATCTTTGCTGTTGTAGTTTATTTTAAAAGGCTTGGATCGTGTTAGATAAAATCACAGAGAATATGACAGAGCAAAGGCTAAGTTGCATTTCATTCGTGTTGACAAAAACTCCAAGCTAATTCCTGTTAACTACCTGGCTAACTGTAAGGGAAACCAATTAAGGGAGGTGTGTTCAATGTAGTATATTTTGCAGAAGACTTATAATATTGCTTACCTCTGCCATATTAATCAGGCCCAATGCGAGTGTCTTGTACCCCAGGATTGTACGATTCTTGTACCTTTTCCTTCGCTGGAGCATGATTTGCAGTCTGTTAGCATCTCTCTTCAAAAAGTGTGGATACTTTTGGATTAAAAGAGCGGAAAAAAATAAGAAAAAGTACAAAAACCGTTGTCTAACAAAAACAGAAAAGTGATAAATAAATAGAGGTACACAAAGACACATTAGATCAAACCTGAAGGGAGAATGTGAGCTGTAAATCTGTCTCGGTGAGCCCAGGAGATGGCAGTAGGATTTCATTAGAGCGCAGAATCCGCTTTGATCCCTGCAAGGTCACGCATTACGTGATGACTTAGTGACTCAGTGGAATGCCGCATTACTTTTTGAATGACAAGCTGAAGAGGAGTATTGACAATGAAATATAAAAGATGACCTAGATTGATTGGTAGGATTGACAGAATGAATTGGATTTATTCAATATGTTGTGTAGATTTTTGTGAAATGTACACACTACAAGGCAAATTTCCTCCATTCAAATGTCTGGGTTGTGTCTAATGTAAGTAGACAGAAGATTCTAGCTTGTCTGAACAAAGATCGTGAATTAAGAATTAAAAGTTTGAATCACAATACAAAACTAATGTACAAATTGTGTCTCCATGTGATATCAACCCCACACCATAATCCCCCTCCACTAAACTTTACACTTGGCACAATGCAGTCAGGCAAGTACTGTTCTCCTGGCAACTGCCAAAACCAGACTCGTCCATCAGATTGGCAGACAGAGAAGCGTGATTGGTCACTCCAGCAAACA
>JAUCMX010000014.1:20928385-20963385 GCA_033459395.1 Hemibagrus guttatus | reverse complement strand
GATGTTTGGATGAAATGATTCAACTGACCAGTCAAGCAGACTAATAAGTAGAAGAATTCAATCAACACTATTACTTTAATAATGATGTGTGACTGATTTGTCTGAAATCAGAAATGAAATTAATTCTACAAAAAAATGTCATTTTCTTATCAAACTTATCCTGAGTATCCTGAAACATCACATAATCACACCTCGGAAAAGTAAAAAATAAAACTAAGCAAACTAGGAATTACAAGTGGGAGAGCTGTTCAAGCAGACCTTTACTACTGAGAAGTCAGAAATTTCCCAGTTATCACGCTGCATTCGTGAGGGATCATCTGAAGTTCTGTTCACGATGCGTGCGTCCATACTAACCTGACCATTAATCACTCCATAAAGTTGTGGTAGTTGGGAAGGGCCTGCTTTATTGTAGGCAGGAAAGCAAGTTACATCTTCGCCTCAAACACATAACTACTTAAGAAGGTGCTGTTTTCTCTGGTTCTGGTGGAGAACATACAACCTGCAGCCTCCATCCGAGCACAGCATCGTCTGGGTACCTGTGCTAGTCATGTCTCCCCGTGACGTCATAGGGGCGCACCAGCCCTTCTAACTTTTCACAGGTATAACAGAAATTTCAGGACCAGCTAACAAATGATGACCAAAATGACTAATCACATCAGAAATAGTTCAAGACAAACATATGAATATATGTCTGAAACAGTGTTTAAGGGGGAAGTTGTACATCATGTATGGAAGGACTTCTTACCTGAAGTTTTAAATGAGTGACTGCGTCCTACATGATGTGACAGGAGTTAAAATCTGACAAGGTGGTAATGCTGCAACCTGTAACTCCACACACACACACACACACACACACACACACACACGCGTACCTTGGCACACAGCTGGGAGAGGAGCGGTCGATTTCCCATGTCGCAAACAGGTTCATCTGAACCGGACGATTTGATGAAATGCTGACCGACTTGAAGGGCTGCAGGTGCGGAGACGCAACTCCCGCTCGCTGAACTCCTCCTCGCTCCGACATACTAACGGCGTAGAGGGAAAGGAGGAAAAAAAATCGCAGTGCAAGTCTTCTTGATCAAGCTCCGCTCTCAGTTTCCCGCATCTTCAGCGGGGAAAATCGGTACGCGTGTCAAGATGCGCGTCTCTGTCGCCTGCACCGCTTCGTTCCCAACACCGTCCATCTTATACCTCGGTGTATAAAGCCTGTCTATTGAACACGCTGTATTCCAGCGGACAGCCTGCTCTGGTCCGTGACAAGTGAAGCTTTTTCAGCAGCAGGAAGGCGGAAATGTGTCTGAACGATCACACAGAACAGCGACTCCTCCGGTTAAAGGAGAGTTTCGGGGATTCATCGGTAGCAGATCAGCGCGCCTGCGTTTTTCATGCAGAGCACGATGCTTCCTGGAACATTTACACAACCAATACACTGGTGGTTAGCACGTTTGCCTCACACCTCCAGGGTTTGGGGGTTCGATTCCCGCCTCCTCCGTGTGTGTGTGGAGTTTGCATGTTCTCCCAGTGCCTCTGGGGTTTCCTCCGGGTGCTCCGGTTTCCTCCCCCGGCCCAAAGACATGCGTTGTAGGTTGATTGGCATCTCTAAATTGTCCGTAGTGTGATGAGTAATGAGAGTGTGTGTGTGCCCTACGATGGTTTGGCACTCTGTCCAGGGTGTATCCTGCCTTGATGCCCGATGACGCCTGAGATAGGCACAGGCTCCCCGTGACCCGAGAATAGATCTGATAAGCGGTAGATAATGAATGTTGTCAAAAAGACTGACCATCATATTCATATGCACCTGTGGAACATCCCTTTCCAGATTCAGTTCCCTCTTTGTTGTTGGTATAGCCTCCACTCTTCTGGGAAGACTTTTCCAGGCTTTGGGGTTTTTTTTATTTTTTTGTTCATTCAGCTACAAGAGCGTTAGTAAGGTCAGGCAGTGATCCTGGGTGAGGAGGTACACTGCACAGTCAGAATTCCAATTCTTCCTGAAAGTGATTAATGGGGTTGAGGTCAGTGCAGGCCACTCAAGCTCTTCCACACCAACCCTGGTTATCCATGACATTATAACGCTTGCTTTGTGCAATGGAGCATTGCGTCATGCTAGAACCTGACCTTGAATTTACAGTGAATATAAATCTTCATTTTACAGCATGCAAAGACTTTCTAGAAAATTCTGTGCTTGCACAGTTTGGGTAAGGGCCACATATCTGCGTGAAGGTAAGGTATGTACATACTTTTGGACATATCGTGTACATATATAAATCATTGAAAACGATGTGCATTACAACAGGAAAGCTGAGACGAAGTACAGTCTGAGGATTTCCTCTCTCTCTCTCTCTCTCTCTCTCTCTCTCTCTCTCTCTCTCTCTCTCTCTCTCTCTCTCTCTCTCTCTCTCTCTCTCTCTCTCTCTCTCCTCTCTCTCTCTCTCTAGTCATGTGTCTCTAATAGCTGCAGCATCTAAAATGCTGGTTCCAATCCCCTATCTCTTGCTCACACTCTGTAATGAGGAGAGTGGAGGAAATCACATCATGTCCTGAAACATCTTGTCCTTCGGGGATACAATTTTCATCTCTGCAGAATCCAATCCAAAATGTCCCTCAGGGATCAATAAAGTCCATCCATCAAATATAAAGATGCACATACAGAAGATAGGGATACAGAAGATATTCTTTCTGATGATGTGTTGGTTATGGTGGTCTAAGACATCAAGCCAAAGTCTCAAAAGGGGCCCAGATCTGGTTACATCATTTTAATCCCCATAAAGCTGTTCAGTGAGAACAGTTCAGTGAGTTGTGCCAGGTTGATGGGGCTGGAGTCATCCTGGAAGAGACGGTTCCCGTCAGGATAGGCACCACACACACATATACTCATCCACTTGTCGAGTGTATGAAGAATGACTCAGCTGACAAGATCACTTTTCCCCCACATCTCTATAACAGTGCTTGTGTTTTTTTGCCCTACTGATCTCCTAAATCTGCATATGTCTATGTAAGGGCAAACATAATATCTCTCTAAGTGTAGTGGATTGTTTTGTATTTTGCATTGGATTGTTCTTGGTGAAGGTCTGATCACATCCTGTATTTGCCTTATCAGTCACATGTTCAGTGCCTCTGTTTTTCCTTCAAACAAATCACTTATGTTCATTCACTGTGCAGTTTCAACTACAGGCTCCAGCCATGATGTCTTTTACAAGACTACTTATAAAAGGCAATATGTTTTTTACCAACCTGATCCCAAATCAAGGTCAGTCTTTTTATGCATTCCAAAGAGCATGATACACTATGTTGCCAAAAGTTTTGGGACACCCCTCCAAATCATTGAATTCAGGGGTTGGGCTCGGCCCCTTAGTTCCAGTGAAAGGAACTCTTAATGCTTCAGCATACCAAGACATTTTGGACAATTTCATGCTCCCAACTTTGTGGGAACAGTTTGGGGATGGCCCCTTCCTGTTCCAACATGACTGCGCACCAGTGCACAAAGCAAGCTCCATAAAGACATGGATGAGGGAGTTTTGTGTGGAGGATGAATTAGAGCGGAGACTGCGAGCCAGACCTTCTCGTCCAACATCAGTGCCTGACCTCACAAATGCGCTTCTAGAGGAATGCTCAAAAATTCCCATAAACCCACTCCTAAATCTTCTGGAAAGCCTTCCCAGAAAAGCTGTTATAACTGCAAAGGGTGGGCCAACTCCATATTACATTCATGTGCATATAAAGGCAGATGTACCAAAACTTTTGGCAGTATAGTGTAGGATGTTCTCTAGAAAACTGTCTAGAAACATTTTCACCCATTATGTTTCCCCAGCATCCCTGATATAAATGTCCATCTGGCATGAGTTCAGTAAACCGCCTTTGAACAGCCCTAATCGTCACAGGATTCAGTTACTTTACTAGTCTTTTGTTGCTGTTGTTGTTGTTGATGTTGTTATTGCTGCTGCTGTTGTTCAGCGGATTTACAGACAAACATTCAGAATCAATATGTAAGCCATTTTTCATCCCCACAATGGATTTTTTCCTGATGTGCACTATATACTGCCTATACATATAGCAGTAAACAAGGCACAACCCACACATATAATGTGCATGAGCTGAATAGGCTACATAAATTACAGGTTAGGGGTTCACACTGACAATATATAATTTACACATAAAATTGCCCATTGCTCAACTTATAGAAATTCCACAGAGCACAATGTGTAGCCGTAGATCAATTGTACACGTTGTTATACATGTTATTATGGAATGTGTGCAAAACATTGCATGTTAAATATTACAGTGTTACAGGGTTATCGGGTGTTGCTAAAGAAAGGTGATTAAACTGGGCTGCTGATTAACCGGGAATGTAAAAGATTTTCAATCATTTTTAACCCTCACCAACAACAGACCTACCTGACAGCATAAGTGCCTGTTTGTTCTGGCAAAATGCATCTAGTAATACATGGCAAAGGGCTTTAAGCAGCACATGAACTGCATGACACAAGAGTGCAGTAATGCAATACAGTGCTGTGTTCATGTCGGTCTGTTCAGTAACAGATGGGTAAAAATTAGATCACTAGGGTAGAAGATGTGCTGTTTGGACTTCGCTCTCATCTGACATGTTTTTGAGTTTCATGATGCATTATATCTCAGTTGCACTCGCCACCAGCCTACACACCTATTCAGGTAACTCTGTGACTTACAGAATATCAGAAACCTTTCTTTCTGTACTCTCCTGATTGTTCTGAGAGATCAGTGAGATTTAGGTCATGTGAGGCTATACTATCAGGTGACAGTCACTATAATGTAGCCTACTATTGCCATCTAGTGGGTAAAAATCTCTAATGTGCCTGTTTTTAAACCCAATCAGTGTTTCATAACCCCATTATGATACCGTTATTTCCTTAACAACCTACACTATGTCTAATCTAATTTTCAGACAACTCAGTTTTCCCAATATTGCAGATTTTTCTGTTCTGAGCAGTCCATGTTTGCAGGGTAACTGCTTTTCTTAATTTTCCAGTCATTTAATGTCAGATGGAAGCAAAATCTAAATTAATACTGTGAGCATCTGTTCTTATATTCTACACCAGGAGATCGAAGCTCTCCTGGCTCCTGGAAGGTCAAATGTCAAATGATGGACACCAGCAGACATCTCCTGAAACCCTCATGATCATATCTGTGGCTTGGGTGAGTTTATTTGATATGGATGCTTACATGTTGTATTAAAACAAATGTCAAGAATCAACAATTAAATGCAAACTCTAAGTTGAAGTCATATAAAGAATGCAATTTTTTTTTATTTTTAAACTTCTTTATTTTGATGAGCATGCTTAATCAAGCATGCTCGATAAGCAAGCATCCAATCTTCTTGTAACCTACAGAGTGAATTATGTTTATTGTTTGTTAAGCGTTGACTAGAGATTATAGAGAACAGAGAAAGTATTATTCCTATTAATTGATGATAAGCTTACATTCCCACTGTTTGCAGGTTATGTCACAGCTTTCCAGAAGAAAGGGGAACCTTTGACACTTTTGCCTTCTTCTACACTAATTCCAACAGGAAGAACCGGTCGAAACCTCTCCAGAAAGAGTGGGTTGTTATTATAACAGCAAAGGGAACTTAATATCTAGAATGGGATGGAATTGTGTTTATTTAATATTAGAATTTGAATATACTGATGATACATTTGGAGAATATTTGATCATATATTGATTAGTTTTAATGGCATTAATAAGTAAATAAAAATACATTTTAAAAAGTCAGTAAGTTTGATTTTATATATATATATATTATATATATATAAATATATATATATATATATATATATATATATATATATATATATATATAAATATTTTTTATGCATGCATTCAGCATGTCTGAAGGGTTACTTGCAGTGATTTTTGTGAGACAGAACAATTAAAAAGGAATATTCAGGAGAGGAGTTTATACAAAATAGTCTGAAGGGCGTGTCTGAAAAAGTGCTAAAAGACACGCCCACCGGTCTGCAGTCTGCTCACAGCTCCTCCTCACTGCAGTCGCCCAGCCCATGAAGTGCAGTGCTGACAGCTTACACAGTGAGAGATTGAACTATATGCCTCAAATGGATAATTTCTCTTAAGTCAAACTGAAATGCCTCAGTGTCATGGGCTGTAGAATACAAAACTGCAATTTAGGTTGCAATTAAAACTGAATATGGAAGCTGGGAGGAAGGTAGTTAATCCAATCTGGCAACCCATCACTTCGGGCAGGCTTGTTTTTTTTAGCACCACAGGCACAGGACACAGCGAGCTTGGTATTTGGGACCGCTCTTGCTATACAGAAAATAAACTTGAACTAAGATAAGCAATAATCAAGTTTTATTTTTTTTCTGCCAACTGGAGAGTTGCTATCAAGAATATCTGAAGTAGAGCTCTAAAGGTAGGCATATTATCAGTTTAAGTCCACTAGTCTGAAATGTCTACTAGTTAATTCTACTAGTAGGGTGTAAGCAATATTGGCCTATGCACTGGAAACATTACTTCATCTATATGGCTGTTTCTAAACAGTTTATCTTTTAATTCTCCAATAAATTATAAATGGAAAATTCTACTTGGCATCATTCCAAATAAATGTGACATACACTCAATACCATATTGGTGTTATGCATGAGATTACGCATGTAATTTATTATTATTATTATGACTACTAATCATAATAATACTAATTATTATTATTATTAGTAGTAGTAGTAGTAGTAGTAGTAGTAGTAGTAGTAGTAGTAGTATTATATGTTCTTAAGTATATAAATAAATTTTGGTACTACATTAAATTCCAGGATCGCTCATCAGTTTTCTATGCCATTCTCAGAATTAATAATTACTGACCCATGGAGCCTATATATGCCACCGGAGTAGCTGCTCGATTGAGGAGTGAGTGGGACCGCAATGAAGGTTTAGGTCAGAATGACAGGGCTCTGAAGTTCCTTGGTCAAGACTTTGAGTCTCTGCGTGCCAGCTGCCTTCGAAGTGGCCGTTTATATGAGGATGAAACCTTCCCTGCCCAACCTTCCTCAGTAGGATTCAAGGAGCTGGCACCTGGCTCTGCCAAAACCAAAGGATTGTGTTGGAAGAGACCCACGGTGAGAGTCTGTAGTATGAAAGCCTCCCAGTATGAAAGCTGCCTACCTCTGGAGGCTCTGCTGCCCCCTGTCACAGTTTACATCCAAACTACTACAAACCTCATAGATATTCCAGTCACTTCTGTGCCCTGTCTGACCCATAGGTCTTCTCTGTGCACTCCAGGAGTTCTGCACTGACCCACACTTCATTGTAGATGGAGCCACTCGCACAGACATCTGCCAAGGAGCTCTAGGTATGACACTGCACCCAATAGCGATTTAAAGAACAGTATGATTAGAAAAAAGTTGTATTTTTATGCCAGAAAATGCAGAAACTCACAGGTCCAAGACTTAAAGGAACAGTTTGTCATTTTTAGAACCCTCTGCTGTCTGTAAGGTGTATTGCAATAGCAATGAAAATCTGAAGAACTGCCTTTTTTCAGCTAGTTCAGATCCTAGAGATTGGCCATAGTCTCTGGGTAGGATGGTTAGCATAATCTCTTCCATGTCAATCACAGTAATCAGTCAACTGTTGGCATCTCTGAGCCCATGTATGCAGAAGAGGGGGAAATAGTGCTTCTTTCTGAATGTGCTGCGCTCCCCTGTGACTCAGCCAGTCAAAAAGATGTAGCTGTCTGACTTCACATGTCTCAAAAGATTCATATTTTCACCTTGACCCTCCCTAGGTGGTAGATGAACTGTCTGAAAGGAATAACTTAAAATAAGAAAGAAAACTGGGAGAATTTTTTTTCCTAACAGATCTTCATTCATTCTTACATGTTGCTAATTATCGCTTTCTGAATCAGGGGACTGCTGGCTGCTTGCGGCCATCGCATGTCTTACTCTGAACGAGCCATTACTGCGTCGTGTGGTACCTCATGGTCAGAGCTTCCATGAACAATATGCTGGAATCTTTCACTTCCAGGTATCATGTCACAATTTGTCACATCACTCGCTTTGCAAACACCAGGGCAAATAAAATGCTGCTTTACTGCATGGCCTTTTCCTTCCCATCCCCCTGAGCAACATTCAGCAGAACTGCATATACAGTAATTCAACACTCCTTCACTGTTAGCTATATTTACAGGGAGTATTTATGGGGAAAACGGATACCCAGTCCCCTACAACTCACCAGGCCGGGCAGAGTTCGCTCGGTCTTGTCAAATTCCAACAGCATGCATGAGTCTGTGTCGCAACCCTGTGTAGCCTATTTAGACTCAGTCATCTGAAATAAAACAGCATGGATTGTTCACTGACTTTTGTTAAAGCCAGTCACGTAGGGATCAGCAGTTGTTGAAAAAAGGTATAGCAGTCTCCTATGTTTGACTGAACTGGAGTCTGTGTTTCCCAGCAGCAATTCCAAAAACTCCCAAAATAAATGTATATATGACTGCATGATTTTCACCTCTTTTGGGAAATTAAGCATCTTTTGATTTGGATATGAATGATTATGAAGGATAACCGATAAAAGAAGTATAACAGGATAAAAAGGTCAGTTCTAATATTAGCTTTCACCGTGATTGACCTGATGTAATAATTGGTCTTTTCACTCCTCAGTTTTGGCAGTTTGGGGAATGGGTGGATGTAGTGATTGATGACCGGCTGCCAGTGAGAGATGGAAAGCTTCTGTTTGTCCATTCAGCTGAAGGGGCGGAGTTCTGGAGTGCACTAGTGGAGAAGGCATACGCCAAGTAAGAGGGGTTTGGCTTTATTGTAACAGTTTACTCTGTTCACTTTAAATATCAGAATAGGGAGAAATGTGAACACAGTGGTCAACAAATATGGTTTGTTGGGTCCAGATGGTCTGGAGTCTACACAAAATGGTGAGGAAAGACAAAAAATATCAGATGAATGTGGGTGGAAATGTATTGTTGATGAGAGAAGTTAGAGAACGGCCAAACTGGTTGGAACTGACATTAAGGCTGCTGTAGCTCAAATAACTATTTTTTACAACCATGATGAGAACAAAAGCATTAAATTCGAGTCAATTCAATTTTATTTGTATAGCGCTTTTAACAATGGACATTGTCTCAAAGTAGCTTTACAGGACATAACAAATATAGTACAAAATGTTCAAGATTAATGTTAGATTTATATGGAGATTTATTTGTATTTATCTCTCATGAGCAAGCCTGAGGTGACTGTGGCAAGGAAAAACTCCCTTAGATGGAAGAGGAACCAAACTCAAAAGGAAACCCATCCTCATTTGAGTGACACCGGAGAGTATTAAATACTATAAACACCGGAGAGTGTGATTATGAATAACGTCATGTCAGAATGCACAACATATTAAATCTTGAGGTGGATGTCCTGCAACGGCAGAAAACCGGATCGGGCTCCGCTCATCTCAGCCAAGAGCAGAGATCTGAGTCTATGGTGGGCACAGGCTTACTGAAAGTGGATAGTTAAAGATGTTATTCTTCTTTAGATTTTCAGCTGTACAGTGAGTTGGCCGATTAGATATTTGCATGAATGTGCAGGGGTAGAGATGTTCCTATTAAAGTGGCCTGTGACTGTATATTAAATATGCACACCTGTGTGGCAGGTTAAATGGTTGTTACGAGGCGCTCTCGGGAGGCTGCACCTCTGAGGGGTTTGAGGATTTTACTGGCGGCGTTACAGAAATGTATGAACTAAAGAAAGCTCCAGCCAACCTCTTCAGCATTATCCAAAGAGCTGTAGAGAGAGGATCTCTAATGGGCTGCTCTATAGATGTGCGTATAGACATGCATTACTTAATATCAAAGATTCTGAATAAATAATGATTTCTAAAGACTTTCACACTTTTAGATCACTGGTTTCTTCGACATGGAGGCAGTCACCTTCAAAAAGCTGGTGAAAGGCCATGCTTATTCTGTTACAGGAGTGGAGGAGGTGAGTAAGGAAATTGTTAACTGGAATAGCCAATGATTTCTGGTGACTTAACTCAGAACTGTCTTTGGTTAGGTGGAATTTAAAGGAAACCTTATAAAGCTGATCCGCATCCGGAACCCTTGGGGAGAGGTGGAATGGACTGGAGCGTGGAGTGATAAGTGAGAATAACACAGAATAAATGAACACATAAAGATACATAAAGGGCGTTGAAAAGTGAAGAGGCTGGAGCAAGAGAGAAATAGATAATATTGTTATTAATTCTGCTTTGTCCTTTTTAGCTCCAAGGAGTGGAAAGGGATTGATCCTTCCGTAAGGGCGCGTATGCATAATTGCCAGGAAGATGGAGAGTTCTGGTACGGTATCAGTGTTGAATTATGCTATAATAAATTCAGTCATAGTTGATTTGAATTACAAATAGCTGCTCTTCATGGAAGATGTCATTTACCTTAAGTTCCCATCATGACACTTTTATAAAAGGGTTAAATCACTAAGTATGGAATAAAATAAAATATAATTGAATGGGCATGTTATCTTAGGAAACTCAACCATTTTTAATGTATAAATGAAGAGATATAGATCAGGCTTTTTATCCATTTGTAGTTACATTTATGCTGTGTAGTGTCTATGAGACTAGTTCATTTACGGCATACACCCTTATCCCAAGCAACTTACATTTTATCTCATGTTATACAACTTGCTCAGTAGTGGGTCCAGTAGTGGCAGCTTGTTGGACCTGGGATTTGAACTCACAACCTTCCAATCAGTAGTCCAACACCTTAACCACTACACTACCAGTGATAACAGTTCCTGTTATCACTTACATTATAGCAGCTACAAGTCATTCCCTTATCCACCTCAATGTTGTCTCTTTCTCGAAGTGCTTGAATCTGAGAAAAACGAATTGTTCTGTCCTGAGAAATTTCACACAGTGGAAAATAAACAATGGACACTGCAGGCTCCTTTCATATATGTTAAATAAATGCATAGTTTCTCTTTCTCTACATAGTTTCTCTTTCTCTGCCCACACAGGATGTCATTTAATGATTTCATGAAGGAGTTCAGCAGGTTGGAGATCTGTAATCTGACAGCAGATGCACTACAAAGCAGAGCGCTGAAGAAGTGGAACTCGGCCCTGTACCCAGGAGAGTGGAGGAGAGGCAGCACAGCGGGAGGCTGCAGGAACTACCCAGGTACCACAGCTTAATTATATCTATTATTTTAATCACTTCATTCTCACTTTTCCCATGGAGATTCCAAAAAACAGATCGATTCAGCCCTTGGATAAAGCTTTCATATTTTATTATGCACGCAGCAACATTTTGGATCAACCCCCAGTATAAAATCATACTAAAGGACCCAGACACTGAGGACCAAGATGGCTGCAGTTTTCTGGTGGCGCTCATGCAGAAGAATCGGAGGCTGTTACGACAAGAGGGCAAGGACATGGAAACGATTGGATATGCTATTTATGAGGTAAGAAGCTCATTCTGATCATTTCTAATAGACAGTTACTAAAAGAGCAGTTCAGTGTGTCTAATCTTTGTCTAACAAACACAGTTGCAGATAAGCGTTTTGACTCTTACTGAGAGAAGAACGGAAAATTACACTGTCCTTCTCAGCTGTAATGACTTGTCACATATCAATTGCTTCCCATTTTAACACACATTACAGATAAAAACTATACAAATACGTACACTGACCAAGCACACCTTATGACCACCTGCCTAATATTGTGTTGGTCCTCCATTTGCTGCCAAAACAGCCCTGACCCGTCATGCACTGTGTATTCTGACACCTTTCTATCAGAACCATCATTAACTTCTTCAGCAATTTGAGCAACAGTAGCTCGTCTGTTGGATCGGATCACACGGGCCAGCCTTCGCTCCCCACGTGCATCAATGAGCCTCGGCCGCCCATGACCCTGTCGCCGGTTCACCACTGTTCCTTCCTTGGACCACTTTTGATAGATACTGACCACTGCAGACCGGGAACACCCCACAAGAGCTGCAGTTTTGGAGATGCTCTGATCCAGTGGTCTAGCCATCACAATTTGGCCCTTTTTGGTCAAACTCGCTCAAATCCTTACGCTTGTCCATTTTTCCTGCTTCTAACACATCAACTTTGAGGACAAAATGTTCACTTGCTGCCTAATATATCCCACCCACTAACAGGTGCCATGATGAGGAGATCATCAGTCTTATTCACTTCACCTGGCACTGCTCATAATGTTATGCCTGATCGGTGTACATGTTTGTTTTTATTTCACTAATGTGCTTTTTTTTTTAAAATCTTTTACAGGTTCCCAAAGAGGTATGGGTTTGATGCACATCTAAGTCATGTCTGATCTAGAGTAATCCGTGAGCTGTTAGGTCAGTGCCTGTTCTGTTCGGTGCAATTCTCTGGTTTACGTTTTTCTCTTGGATACTTGAAAAGCAGGAATCCATTTGCATGGGGAAAAATCCTCAGAGAGATCTGTATTTCTTTGGCAGTTTCTGGGCAGCACAGGTGTGCATCTGAAGCGTGACTTCTTCCTCAAACACACGTCCAGCGCTCGCTCTGAGCTGTTCATCAACCTTCGGGAGGTGAGCTCACGCTTCTCTCTGCCTGCAGGGGAGTATATCATCGTTCCCTCCACATTTGAACCACACAAAGAGGGCGATTTCGTGTTGAGGGTTTTCTCTGAGAAGGCCACAGACTCTGAGTGAGTGTTTTCAATTATTGTTTCTACCATTATTAAATATTCAGTTACAAAATATGTGTTGTATACAACATGATAATCATTGAAGAACATCCAAAAGATCCATTGTTAAGCATAACTAATTATTTATAAAACATTTAGATGCAGATATTTATTAGTTTTAAAAAAAAATACATAAGTCTGCCAGTAAGCCAGTTCCATCCACTGCTACAAATAACACTCTTCCTCCTTTTATATACTGCATCATTTATTTGGTCCTAATTCAAAATCCAGTCTTATTTGACTCAATTAAGGTTTAAATAAATGAGTCTTACAGGTTAATTTACACAAACTCTTAAATATTTGTCATTTTAATAGATAAATAAATAAATGAATAAAGTAATAGCATACATCTTGGATCATCTTCCCACAAATAATTACATTTGGTCGGTCCAGCTTTATAAATAAGGCCCATTATTTGCCAAGAGGAATAATTTAATTCTCTTATAAACGGAGGAATAAGAAGAATAAAAAGGCCCTGTCTGTCTTTTGAAGGGAGCTTGATGATGAGGTTTCAGCAGATCTACCAGAGGACGTAAGTAGATGAGTTTCGCTTAAAATATACTTGATTTGTTGGGTCTGAGCATAAATCATATTAGGTTGTTTTTTGGGAGTTTTTTGTGTATTTTAGGATATACACAGATCAGGCATAACATTGTGAGCAGTGCCAGGTGAAGTGAATAACACTGATGATCTCCTCATCATGGCACCTGTTAGTGGGTGGGATATATTAGGCAGCAAGTGAACATTTTGTCCTCAAAGTTGATGTGTTAGAAGCAGGAAAAATGGGCAAGCGTAAGGATTTGAGCGAGTTTGACGAAGGGTGATGACTAGACAGACCACTGGATCAGAGCATCTCCAAAACTGCAGTTCTTGTGGGGTGTTCCCGGTCTGCAGTGGTCAATATCTATCAAAAGTGGTCCAAGGAAGGAACAGAGGTGAACCGGCGACAGGGTCATGGGTGGCCGAGGCTCATCGATGCATGTGGGGAGTGAAGGCTGGCCCGTGTGGTCCAATTCAACAGGCTAGCTACTGTTGCTCAAATTGCTGAAGAAGTTAATGCTGGTTCTGATAGAAAGGTGTCAGAATACACAGTGCATGACGGGTCAGGGCTGTTCTGGCAGCCAAAGGGGGAGCATCACAATATCACAATTAGGCAGGTGGTCATAATGTTATGCCTGATCGGTGTCGATTATATTTATTTCTGTGAATTTTTGTAGAGATTTACAAATATTTCATGATAGATTGCTTCGTTAACTTGCTTTATCATGTCCACAGGGTTTCACGTTTTTATCTGTTCTCTGTGAAGCAATTTAAGATTTTGAACTCAAAATTAAAAAAAAAAAAAAAGTGCTATCTAATTAATAATCACTATTTTTGACTACTGTAGCCCATATTACAGGAGAGTGAGATTGATGAAGGATTCAAAGCTCTTTTCATCAAGCTGGCTGGAAAGGTGAGGAGAGGAAAGTAGACTTCTGACTTTGAGTCATGAGTTTACTGCCATGTTATAATCCCTTTGCTATATTCCTGTCTCGGTCTGTAGGAAATGGAGATTGACATACCAAAGCTGCAGGTGATTCTGAACCGCGTTGTAAGCAAACGTAAGCATCCTTAAGCGTCTCCTGCGGGAAATGTGCTGTAGGACAATGCAATGTTTTACATTAGTACCTCTTATTGTGGCTAGCAGCATTTAATAAGCTTTAAATATGTATATAGTCAAATTAATGGGATAAAATAAATATTACAAACATCTATTACAATTTTCTAAAACAGAATGAAAGAAAAATATAGACAGGAATATTTTCTTGTCCCAGGGGGCATGGTGGCTTAGTGGTTAGCATGTTTGCCTCACCCCTTCCATGGTTGGGGGTTCGATTCCTGCTTCCTTGGGTGTGTGTGGAGTTTGCATGTTCCCCCCTGTGCCTCAGGGGTTTCCCCCTGGGTACTCTGGTTTCCTCTCCCGGTCCAAAGACATGCATTGTAGGTTGATTGGCATCTCTAAATGTTGTGTGTGTGTGTGTGCCCCCGTGATGGGTTGGCACTCTGTCCAGGGTGTATCCTACCTTGATGCCCAATGACACCTGAGATAGGTACAGGCTCCCTGTGACCCGAGTATAGATCGGATAAGTGGTAGACAATGAATGAATATTCTTGTACCAACTCCTTGCTTATAGTGGATCCTGACTTATTTGTATTAACATGGGAAGGGAATATATTGTATTTGCTCATTTTGTCTTTTCTCTTGTACTTATTTTGAATTTGGTGGTATGTGCTGGATTATTTTAATGACAGGAAATCCTTATGAGATTGATCTTTGAATATAAAAGAAATAACTGAATGGAGCTTCTCGCCTCTCTCTATAGATAAGGACCTAAAAACAACTGGTTTTGAGAAGGAGTCCTGCAGAAGCATGATTAGTCTCCTGGATGTATCCTTTCACTTCACTTGTCTGTTCATTCATTTTTAAAATATTTTCCACTATAGAAGCTCTACTGTAGTGCAAAAAAAATCTACACATAGCCTTGACATGACCTGTGCAGACAACCGGCAAAGGAAGATTGGGCTTAACAGATTTTCATGTGCTTTGGGAGAAGATTAAACGATATCTTGTTAGTAATCATTATTCCTTGTATGAAAACTCAAACCTAAGCATCTATCTACTTTGTTTACAGTTTTTTCTTCTCTTTTATATGACTACTCTGAAAACTATTAGGCTGTGTTTAGAGAATTTGACTTGGACAAGTCAGGCACCATGAACTCCTATGAAATGCGCCTGGCTTTAGAATCTGCAGGTACAAACACCTCATTATACACAACTGCTTCATGATAATTGTAAAACTGTATTTAAATGTCCGTTTCATTCCTCAGGATTCAAGCTGAGCAACCACATTTTCCAGTTAATAATCTTGCGTTATGCTAAGCCAGACATGGATGTGGACTTCGACAGCTTTGTGACTTGCCTGATCCGCCTGGAGAGCATGTTCAGTGAGTGCTTATACAAACAAGCCTCATACACCGATCAGGCATAACATTATGACCACTGAGAGGTGATGTGAATAACACTGATTATCTCCATCATGGCACCTGTTAGTGGGTGGGATATATTAGGCAGAAAGTGAACATTTTGTCCTCAAAGTTGATGTGTTAGAAGCAGGAAAAATGGACAAGCGTAAGGATTTGAGTGAGTTTGACGAAGGGCCAAATTGTGATGGCTAGACCACTGGATCAGAACATCTCCAAAACTGCAGCTCTTGTGGGGTGTTCCCGGTCTGCAGTGGTCAGTATCTATCAAAAGTGACCCAAGGAAGGAACAGTGGTGAACCGGAGACAGGGTCATAGGTGGCCAAGGCTCACTGATGCATGTGGGGAGCGAAGGCTGGCCCGTGTGGTCCGATCCAACAGACGAGCTACCGTTGCTCAAATTGCTGAAGAAGTTAATGCTGGTTCTGATAGAAAAGGCAGCCAAAGGGGGACCAACACAATATCAGGCAGGTGGTCATAATGTTATGCCTGATCTGTGTATGAAGTAATTAATAAAACATAACAGGACATACTGCTACAGGAAAATAACCAGTGACAGTGAGGTGTGATGCTTTTATTGCTCCAAAGCTGATTATCCTGATTATATCAATCAACATTTCCTGAAGTGTTTTATTCCTTTTACACAACAGCAGTCTGGTGTTTATTTATTTATTAAAGAATTTCATCATTTGTAGGCATTCATAGTTACATTCAATGTGGTGGACTGTCCATCTCAAAGTGTAACAGTATTATGTTCACTGGCTCTCTTTTCTTTTGAAGATAATAAGAAAATACAGCTAATACAGGCTTGTATTGTTACCGAGTAACTGGAATGTCCTCTTTCCTGAGAAAAAGTTACAGCTTTACTGGACACTAGACACTCTTTCCAAAAATGCGAGACAGAAAAGAGAAAAATTCACCAGATCAGTGATTACACATTAGTATTCACAATGTTACTAAATATGAGGCATTGGTGGCTCAGTGGTAGGTTTCTCGCCTATCATGCGAAAGGCCGGGTTCGATTCCCAGCCAATGCCTCAACCCCAGCCACTGGATGCAGTGCCGGTCCCAAGCCCGGAAAAATGGGAGGGTTGCGTCAGGAAGGGCATCCGGCGTAATACATTTGCCAAGTTGATGTGCGGACCAGTTGGTCCGCTGTGGCGACCCCGAACAGGAGCAGCCGAAAGCAACTTCTTCTATTCACAATGTTACTAAATAAATGAACACCTAGTGGTTAATCAGGCACTTAAGTGCACTTTGTTATAAGACGATTATAAAGCATCATATAAACATAATGTATTCAAAATGTATTTATGGTGTTTTATTATATATTTACGGAACGTTTTAGACTTTTGCCGATTTAGATTTTTCCGGCTCTATACTCTACCCACAGAGACATTTACAGCCATGGACACAGATGCAGATGGAGTGGTGTCCTTCAATTTCTCCCAGGTTTGTCCATTTGCTCATTGGTAATTAAATTGCATGACATTTGCATTACAGAACTTCAATCTTTTCTATTTCTGTCTTCTTACAGTGGATCTCCCTTACCATGTTTACATAGATGTGGTTTTCTTTATTGCTGCACTTAAATCTCAAGAAGCATGTCAAAGATTGTGCATTTTACAATCCTGAAGCGGTTATGTGAAAAATCCTCTGCTTGCCTTAACTTGAACCGATTCTTCTGTGAAACTCATCTGCATTTATTTTTTTAAGTACTCAGACCCAGTTTTCTAACGGTTGTGATGCATATTTTGTTTTTCCACTGTGTAGCAGCTACCCCTTGAAATGAATAAAACATAAAATATAAACGTCTTTGATTTTCTATTGTCCGAGTTAGACACGATGAATGTGTTTTACAAAAAATGCCGTCGTGCCAGCTTCCACTGATCTATTTATAACACTCGGTCATTTTTCAGACAGCAGCACACCCAATAGTCAGATGTTGTGTCCAAATTCCCTTAACATACAGTATGTGTGTGAGAGTTGGCGAAAACCCATCAGATATCTTGAAATCAACCAGTGCACAAACATTAAAACAAACACATTCACACTAGGAGATAGAAAACTAGAAATATAAATTTTACTCGTTCACTTTATTCCTTTAAACATGTCAGCAAGACATTATTAGGATTAATAAATAATATACACCAACCAGGCATAACATTATGACCACCTGCCTAATATTGTGTCGGTCCCCTTTTGCTGCCAAAACAGCCTGACCCGTCATGCACTGTATTCTGACACCTTTCCATCAGAACCAGCATTAACTCTTCAGCATTTGAGCGATCGGATCACACGGGCCAGCCTTTGCTCCCCAGGAAATGAGTTGCACGATGATTGTTTTTACAAAAAATGCCGTCGTGCCAGCTTCCACTGATCTATTTATAACACTCGGTCATTTTTCAGACAGCAGCACACCCAATAGTCAGATGTTGTGTCCAAATTCCCTTAACATACAGTATGTGTGTGAGAGTTGGCGAAAACCCATCAGATATCTTGAAATCAACCAGTGCACAAACATTAAAACAAACACATTCACACTAGGAGATAGAAAACTAGAAATATAAATTTTACTCGTTCACTTTATTCCTTTAAACATGTCAGCAAGACATTATTAGGATTAATAAATAATATACACCAACCAGGCATAACATTATGACCACCTGCCTAATATTGTGTCGGTCCCCCTTTTGCTGCCAAAACAGCCCTGACCCGTCATGCACTGTATTCTGACACCTTTCCATCAGAACCAGCATTAACTTCTTCAGCAATTTGAGCGATCGGATCACACGGGCCAGCCTTTGCTCCCCACGGGCATCAATGAGCCTTGGCCGTCCATGACTCTGTCGCCGGGTCACCACTGTTCCTTCCTTGGACCACTTTTGATAGATACTGACCACTGCAGACTGGGAACACCCCACAAGAGCTGCAGTTTTGGAGATGTTCTGATCCAGTGGTCTAGCCATCACAATTTGGCCCTTCGTCAAACTCGCTCAAATCCTTACGCTTGCCCATTTTTCCTGCTTCTAACACATCAACTTTGAGGACAAAATGTTTACTTGCTGTCTAATATATCCCACCCACTAACAGGTGCCATGATGAGGAGATTCACTTCACCTGTCACTGCTCGTAATGTTATGCCTGATCGGTGTACACTCCCCAACTACTTTATTTGAATCGCCTGCTCATGCATCCACTCGGCCAATCATGTGCCTGCAGCACGATGCACAAGATCATGCATTCAATTAATATTCACATTTAGATCTCAGCTACTGTGACTGTGGCATGGTTGCTGCTGCCAGAGAGGTTGGAGTAAGCACTGTAGAATTTATAGGGATGTGGGGAGAACAAATTGGGTTCCATTTCTGTCAACAGATTTGTCCATGGATGAATTACATGAATGTTCCTAATAAAGTGGTTAGTGAGTATATTTACAAAAATACAAATACTAATTACAATACCGTATTACAAAAAAGCCATTATAGATACACACACACACAATCAGCGTAATCACATCAAAACTCCTCTTTCAGATTTAACCTAAAGCTTCTATGGCCAGCACAAGCGCCTCTGATCCCCAGTAGCGAGTGTCTCTTCGGTCTCTGTGGCATAATGGCTAAGCCCTGCCTCTACACAGACACAGCAACAATTTCATCCAGAATTAATGCACACACTTGTCCATGTCTTCTAGTTGAGTGCCAGTCCTTCACTTACAGGCATGTTAATGTGCGCGGTGAGTAGCGGGGTGCTCTTCCCTTCTTTCAGCACAAACACCTACAGCAAATAAAGATGCCAGCATTCTAATATGGGCATATAATATATTTATCAGAATACACACAAGACATTTTTTGAAATCAAAAAAATCTCACCTTAATGATGTCTGAAATCCCTTTATCACTCAGACACTCCACAAAGGTGTCAATGGGGTAATTTAGCCCTGGAACCAGCAGGGGGATCTACGAACACAGCACAAAATAAGGCATGACACAATTCCTACTCATTCAACTCATTACACGCTAGGTCTGAGGAATTTAAGCAAAAAAAAAAAAAAAAGCTTACCTTAAAAAAGGCTGTCCTCATGCTGTACAAATTCTCATCATACAGGAAACTAATGGCTAGGTTCATCACAGCGCGACATGCTGCAGTGTTCTGGATGTTCAGAGTGAGTTTGAAGGACGGGCCTAAGCCTTGAACCTTTATAATTAAAAAAAATAAAATAAAATCAAGTACATTAATTAAAGCTTACTTACTATTCATGCAACAGATAAAACAAACAAAATAAATGTTCCACCAAAAGATCTTTGATTAGATCTTTGCTTTAACTTGTCTGTGTCTGATCTTTATCGAAGGCCAGAGGAGGCTAAACCAGCTAGGCCTATCGAGCATGCTAGTGCAAGTTAAAAGGCAAATATATACAACGATGACAGTTAAAGGAAAAACTGCAGACTCTGTTATACTACATTGCTTGTTTAAATTATAATGCTAAAATAAAATGTGTACTAAAATGGTTCACTGGTTGAACCACGGTCACTCACCACTGCATTCATTTTTAGAGGTTCTGTCAAGCTGGCTGATATAGGAGTCAGGCTGGACTCCAGGGCTTTGACGTAGGCTCTGGCTGCAGCTAGCCGCAGCCTGCTCAGGTCCATTTGGAAAGCTCTGTGCATAGCTAAACAACAGAACACAGACAATATCATTTTAGACATATACAGCATGAACCATTATGGTGAATTATTCTCAAACTTTAAATTCAACTGTTTTTGATATCCATGTGGATGTGTGTGCTTTGTGGTGGCTGTACATACCCACAGCGTTCTCTCTTTCTCTCATTGTCTGGTCCACATAAAGCTTAGTCTTCTTGGGAACGTTTAGTCGGATGCTCTGGGCTACTGGGGGACCAGAGATGGAGTCCCGGTCACCAAACACTGCAGTTCTCTTCAGGATCTTAACGATCAGACCCCCTCCTGGACACCATATAAGAAATTCATTCAAAGCAGTAAATAAAGTGCAGTAGATGAAGTTAAATGAACAATAATTATATTATATTATATTATATATATTATATTTATATATATATATATATATATATATATATATATATTTTTTTTTTTTTTATATATTATATATATATATATATATATATATATATATATATATATATATATATATATATATATATATATATATATATAACACACACACACACACACACACACACACACTATATTGCCAAAAGTTTGGAACGTCTGCCTTTCCATGCGCATGAATGTGATATGGAATTCTCCTGCCCTTTGCAGCTATAACAGCTTCAACTGCTCTGGGAAGGCCTCCACAAGGTTTAGGAGTGTGTTTATGGGAATATTTAACCATTCCTCTAGAAGCGCATTTGTGAGGTCAGGCACTGATGTTGGACAAGAAGGTCTGGCTCGCAGTCTCCAATTCATCTAATGAATTATAATTCTGTCAGGTTGAGGTCAGGACTCTGTGCGGGTCAGTCAAGTTCCTCCACACAAAACTCGCTCATCCATGTCTTTATGGACCTTGCTTTGTGCACTGGTGTGCAGTCATGTTGGAACAGGAAGGGATCATCCCCAAGCTGTTCCCACAAAGTTGGGAGCATGAAATTGTCCAAAATGTCTTGGTATGCTGAAGCATTAAGAGTTCCTTTCACAGGAACTAAGGGGCCGAGCCCAACCCCTGAAACACAACACCTGAATTCAATGATTTGGAGGGGTGTCCCAAAACCTTTGGCTATATAAATATATATACTGTATATATACTAGAGCTAAGTCATTATACACACTAAGTCTAACATGTTTCATGTTTCATTGCAGAACATTAAACATAACTAGAAACTGATGAATTGTAAATGTCAGTTTAAAAAAAAAAAAAAGTGTTAGTGTTTCTTAATTGATGTGGTATAGAAGGAATAAAATACTTTATAGTGAAGTTATAGGAAAGTAATCAACGTCTTTTTTCAATTCTTTTAACAGTACCTTTGGTGGTCATGATTAGTGTGCCATCTTCACGACCATAACGGCCAAAACAAATACTGGTCACCACGTCCTGTAACACAAAGATGTGATAAACAATTGTGTCATGGTGCACTGAGCTGTCAGAAGCAATATGATGCAACAAAAGCAAACCACTTTTAAAAAACAATAATCAGTATCATTTAATTTTATACAGTGGAGGAAGTTGCTTTCAGCTGCTCCCTGTTGGGGGTCGCCACAGCAGACCAACTGGCACAGGTTCTAAGCCGGATGCCCTTCTTGATGCAACCCTCCATTTTTTTTTTCCGGGCTTGGGACCGGTGGCTGGGGTTTGGGCATTGGCTGAGAATGGAACCCAGGCCTTCCACATGGTAGGCGAGAAACCTACCACTGAGCCACCAATGCCCAACCAGTATATCTTAATAATGGATATTATTAAGATATTATTTGGGGGATTAGATATTATTTGATAGACATTATTAATTGGCGATTCTTTTTCTCTAGATCTCTATTCGACACTAACAACACCAAAAAGAAGAAAGCACATGAAAGGATGCAAAGCACTGGTGTCCCTTCCGCAGATTATCGTGTGTTTTTACACTGCTTGAGACTTTTAAGCGTGAAATATTGTGTTTATAGTGAAACGGATCCATTTCACTTACGATAGCTCTAACGTACACTTATCACAGCCCTCACAATGGCTCTATGTATTTTACCGGTGTTTTGATGGTGCTGACTAAGTTCTTGTCCCGGTACACATGGACCTCACAGTTGGCCAGAGCCACCAGTACAGCCTGGAAACCCCGTGTTGGCAAATCCAGAAGGGCCATAGTGGTGACTGGAGCAGGCAGGTAAGTCGTCCACAGCTTCTTCCCCTTAAAAAAACAACAACAAAAAAACAGAAACAAAAAAAAAAGTCAAAAGTCTATCATTACGATGAAAAGTTTCAATGGTTGTATTGCTTCTAAAGAGAAGCTCTGGGTGACATGGATAAACCTATCAGTGTGTGTGTTCATAGTAAGACCTTCTGAGTGAAACTTTGCATAGTCTCCTGAGCACAGCCCACCACCACATTCTTTCCCATCCTGACCAGCCCAACAGGGTGAGAGGACAGCTCTATGCAGTACTTGGGCTTCTGCGAGTCCCTGTAATGAAAACATGTCCAAAGCTTAAAATGATAGGTTTGATGGACTGCATGCTGCTGATCACAACAACTTGCTCACATACCTGCGCAGGATATAGATGTTCCCATTGCGACAGGCTACGATGATTCTGAACTCTATGTCAAACTGACCAGTCACATCCATGAGTGTAGGAACACTGGGAAGGGACATCTGCAGACACAAATATCTTTTTCTTTTAATTCCTCCAACACTTTGAAAACACTGGTGTAAGAATGCCAAACTACTTACTTTTGAGAGAATGGTAAAGGCTTCCGGGTCCAAGATATAAACATCTTGACTTTCCGTGCCAATAACCAGACAGCTGACTGCATCGTCATCTGCCATGTTCTTCTTCAGTGTCGCTATGCATGTAATTACCGTCTAAGAGGAGACAAAAATATTATACAGAGTGGCCCTTATTCTTCAAAGGTGCATATAGTCTATACACATTAGTTTTGATGTCATACACCAATTTAATGAATTCGAGGCCATATTTGTTCATAGGTTATTTTCACCGTGTGCTCAAATTTGCTCTCATTTTGAGTTGATTTTAAAAAATAAGGGTCTGTATTTTCTGTATATACACAAGTGTGTGTGTGTGTATGTGTGTGTGTAAGACAAAAGCTGTCACCTGTCTGCGTATGGGCTGCTCTTTGTGAAGGTTAACATAAGACTCCATTTCCTGTGGTTCAAGCATGAGGAATCTAAAAATATAATGCAATATCAAAACTTCCTTATAACTGGTGACAAATCATTTAAGAAACTGTGTAAAGAAAGTTTGTAAAACTGATTTACCGTAACGATCTGACTGATAGTGGGATGTCTGCCTTATCTCTAAAGAACAGAAGGGAAATGCTGAAAAAGCAGTTTTCACAAGCAAGACTCTGTCTTTCATTGAGCAATGAGATGACAGTGTGCAAATCTGTACAGTTATTCAACTTACCTTATACCCTCTAACATTTCTTTTAGTGTCATTGGGTCAATCATATC
Organism: Hemibagrus guttatus; assembly: GCA_033459395.1. Classification (NCBI taxonomy): domain Eukaryota; kingdom Metazoa; phylum Chordata; class Actinopteri; order Siluriformes; family Bagridae; genus Hemibagrus; species Hemibagrus guttatus. Next base: position 20,939,519 of record JAUCMX010000014.1, on the reverse strand, counting down.
CTTAGGGAGACAAGGTAACACACGATCCATGTTTTTATCAATCAAAGAATGACTTTCTCTATACAAAAAATACTTTTTGAAATAAGTTTAGGAGTTTGCTCATTTATCATATGATAATACTAATTCGAAAAACTAAATCAAAGAATTGTTATTTAAAGAAATACTCCATCATTTAGGGTTAGGGCTCAGGCTAATCCCCATCTACTATACACCAATCAGGCATAACATTGTGAGCAATGCCAGGTGAAGTGAATAAGACTGATGATCTCCTCATCATGGCACCTGTTAGTGGGTGGGATATATTAGGCAGAAAGTGAACATTTTGTCCTCAAAGTTAATGTGTTAGAAGCAGGGAAAATGGGCGAACTCGCTGAAATAAGGATTTGAGCGAGTTTGATGAAGGGCCAAATTGTGATGGCTAGACCACTGGATCAGAACATCTCCAAAACTGCAGCTCTTGTGTGGTGTTCCCGGTCTGTAGTGGTCAGTATCTATCAAAAGTGGTCCAAGGAAGGAACAGTGGTGAACCAGCGACAGGGTCATGGGCGGCAAAGGCTCATTGATGCAAGTGGGGAGGGAAGGCTGGCCCGTGTGATCCGATCCAACAGACGAGCTACTGTTGCTCAAATTGCTGAAGAGGTTAATGCTGGTTCTGAAAGAAAGGTGTCAGAATACAAAGTGCATCACAGTTTGTTGCATATGGGGCTGCTGACCCCTGTGCACCACTGAAAGTGACAACAATGGGCACATGAGCATCAGAACTGGACCACGGAGCAATGGAAGAAGATGGCCTGGTCTGATGAATCACGTTTTCTTTTACATCATGTGAATGGCCGGGTGCGTGTACGTCGCTTACCTGGGGAACACATGGCAACAGGATGCACTATGGGAAGAAGGCGAGCCAGCGGAGGCAGTGTCATGCTTTGGGCAGTGTTCTGCTTGAAACCTTGGGTCCTGCCATCCATGTGGATGTTACTTTGACACGTACCACGTACCTAAGTGTTGACTTGGCCTCCAAATTCCCCAGATCTCAATCCAATCGAGCCTCTGTGGGATGTGCTGGACAAACAAGTCTGATCCATAGAGGCCCCACCTCGCAACTTACAGGACTTAAAGGATCTGCTGCTAACATCTTGGTGCCAGATACCACAGCACACCTTCAGGGATCTAGTGGAGTCCATGCCTCGACGGATCAGGACCAACACAATATTAGGCAGGTGGTCATAATATGACTAATAATATTAATATGACTGTATGTGGGTGTATTTTCGGTTACCAGAGACAAGAATTCTGACATATTTCTCTGAACTGAATAGATGTGATTTTAAGTTGAAATATAAATTAACTATTATAATGTATTGTCAAACTATAGAACATTATGTTCTCTTAGTAGAATAATATTAGCCCCTTAGTTCTAGTGAATTGAAACATACAGCATATTAAGACTTTTTGTTAACAGTCTGGAAAGGCTCACATATGGGTGTGATGGTCAGTGTCTACATACTCTTGCCCATATAGAGTATTGTTACAAGACTTACATGAGAAAATACCTTATTTTAATAGATATTACCACATACGTAGATAACACATAAAGGTAAGGCACTCACTACAAGAAATTCATTAATTCTTTTAATAACAGTTCTCTGCTGCAAAGCTTCCTCTGTTTAAATATCACATGCAACACAAAAGATGTACACACACAGCTCGACAGATCGGGTGTGATGGAAGCCTCACTCACCCCTCTGGCCTGATTCCATACATCCTGCTCCAAGGGGTTGACCTCCAGTGTGGGTAAAGTGAACTTGAAATATGGTCGCAAGTTCTTGTAGATGTAGATGAAGGGGCCTGAAGCGACAGCAATAGCAGGGGTGCGAGGCTCATGTTGATCCATGAGGAAAGACACCAGACCAGTGGGCAAGTCCAGTAGGGTGTTCTCACTGAGCAGTCCAGTGCCTCGATACACCTTCAACTTCATGTTGCCTGCTCCTGTACCCAGATCACCCACCACCAGCTATCATGCATACACACACAAACACACACTAACATCAAATGAAATAAGAAAAGCATGTGTGTGATAAATGTGACAAACATTACACTAGAATAAGTAGGTGCTTCTCAGATCCAAGGTTTCAGAAATACTCAAATCTGGCACCAACAAACGTGCCATGCTCACTCATTCCCCCATTCTGATGTCTGACGTGAACATGATTTTCTTCCAATGATTGGATGAAATGTTCAGATGTATTGGTGTTCCAAATAAAATGGGACAGGGAGCATTTTAACCTGTCCAAAGGGGTTTTTCTTTGCTTTCTCTGACCTAGTGAGTCAGGATGTGTTTAATAGTTCCTAATAGTTAGGAACTATCATTATTATATCTATAAGTGATGTCTATCAAATCCCATAAATGTAAATTAGTGTATATGGCGTGTTCACTTGATTAAATAGCTATGAGTCTGGCTACAAGGTAGGTGTATTATAAAACAGGTATACACTGATCAGGCACAACATTATGACCACCTGCCTAATATTGTGTTGGTCCCTCTTTTGCTGCCAAAACAGCCCTGACCCGTCATGCACTGTGTATTCTGACACCTTTCTATCAGAACCAGCATTAACTTCTTCAGAAATTTAAGCAACAGTAGCTCGTCTGTCGGATCGGACACCTGTCCAGCCTTCGCTCCCCACGTGCATCAATGAGCCTTGGCCACCGGTTTTGATAGATACTGACCACTGCAGACTGGGAACACCCCACAAGAGCTGCAGTTTTGGAGATGCTCTGATCCAGTGGTCGATAAATCAAAATTTGGCCCTTCGTCAAACTCGCTCAAATCCTTACGCTTGTCCATTTTTCTGCTTTTAACACATCAACTTTGAGGACAAAATGTTCACTTGCTGCTTAATATATCCCACCCACTAACAGGTGCCATGATGAGGAGATCATCAGTCTTATTCACTTCACCTGGCACTGCTCACAATGTTATTCCTGATCGGTGTACATCTTAGGGATGAAGGAATGAAGACAAAATCTCACCTTATTCTCACCATCTCCATGTAAGTCTGCCAGAGCTGAGAAGAAAATATAAAACATTACTCATGTTTGGTTTGAGATTTTGTTGTGGTTCCATTATGCGTTTAAGTGAAATCATTTAGTAAGGATTCTATGATCCAATTATTCATTCATTCATTGTCTACCGCTTATCCGATCTATTCTTGGGTCACGGGGAGCCTGTGCCTATCTCAGGCGTCAAGGCAGGATACACCCTGGACGGAGTGCCAACCAATCGCAGGGCACACACACACAACAGACAATTTAGAGATGCCAATCAACCTACCACGCATGTCTTTGGACTGGGGGAGGAAACCTGAGTACCCGGAGGAAACCCCCAAGGCACGGGGAGAACATGCAAACTCCACACACATGGCAGAGGCGGGAATCAAACCCCCAACCCTGGAGGTGTGAGGCAAACGTGCTAACCACTAAGCCACCGTGCCCCCATGATCCAATTAATGAGCAGTTAATTAAATGAACTTGAAACTCACTGACACATGAAGAAAAAGTGTATAAATTGGCAACTGGATCATAGTGTGCATCAAGCCATTTGGAACTGGACACCGCACTGGAAAGGAAAAAAAAGAGGAAAAGAGCATGCAACACTTTAAGTAAAATATGCTAACCGAAGTAGCCACCTAGCCGCTGTAAATCTAGGATGTAGTCTAGACTAGCTAAGCAGCTAGCCAGCTACTAACCTGTCTTTCATCTCCACTGGAGCTGACGACATGGTAACTTTTATTTTTTAAGCGCTGATGTATCAGTTTCGAGAGAGGTGCAGACAATAATCGAATCTCGATAACTAACAAGCTAAAAGAGAATGTCTGTAATCCTTAGATCGGCTTTCCACGTTTCCATAGTAACAGCAAGGGCGGAGCTTCATCTTAAAAATCCTATCAGTGGGCTAGAGGTGCGACGAAAATAGATTGACGCGCTGAAAAGTTCACGCCTTAAGCTTCAACCCGCATGCGCATAGACTTGCGCATGCGCTATATACATAATATATACTGTCACTACTCGATCCGTTACCGGAAACACATTTTCCGCACATGCGCAGTACAAATGGTTTCTCCTTTTTTTATTTTTTTTTTTAAATGTAGGGTTTTCTTGTTTATTTCCTAAAACTCGCTTATTAAATCCCAACACAACGTCTTTCCAAAATAAAACACTGTTTTTATCAATTTTAAATCTTAAAAAAAAAAAAAAAAACAAGTACATCTTGCCAAAATGTCGTAAAAAGAACAATTCCAAACTAAATGACCAACAGTTTCGTCAGAGGCATCACAGAAAGAGCAAATGGAGGAAATATCACTGTTAAACCTTTTTAAGTAATGGCTTGCTGGAAAATATTTATGAATTATTTTGTAGGAAATTTCTTTCACTTTATTGGATAGAAAAAAAGGTATGTGGAAGCATCCATACTCTTTCCCAGCAGATATATCCTACTGAGTTACTCCAGTAAGCAGTAACGTATGGTAAGGAGACAAAATCCTTATGGAACAATGAGAGAATGGTTTTATTATTGTTTTTGCTGGGAGAACTGAAGCACAGCTTACCAATGAAGTTATCAGTCAGGCTAAGGGAGGCCGGTAGTAATGAACGAGTACCTTTCAGTAAGGTGAGATCACCTGATGGAATAGCATCCATGACTATAGAAAATTCTTTGGCAAGACAGGAAACTGAAAATTAATTAATTGACTGACCAGTAGAATGTTCTTGTCAAACCCATTGTCTGTACCGCTTGTCTATTCTCGGGTCATGGGGAGCCTGTGCCGATCTCAGGCGTCATCGGGCATCAAGGCAGGATACACCCTGGATGGCGTGCCAACCCATCGCAGGGCACACACACTCATTCACACACTACGGGCAATTTAGAGACTCCAATCAGCCTAGAAGCATGTCTTTGGACTGTGGGAGGAAACCGGAGCACCCGGAGGAAACCCACCAAGTACGGGGAGAACATGCAAAATCCACACACACAGTGAGTGGGAGCGAGACTCGAACCCAGGAGGTGTGAGGCGAACGTGCGAACCACTAAGCCACCATACTGCCTGGCTTGTCAAACCTATTTTGAAAAAATATGGACTTATTCTTGTAAAGACAAAATGGACAAAATGTTCACTTGCTGCCTGATATATCCCACCCACTAACAAGTGCCATGATGAGGAGATAATCAGTGTTATTCACTTCACCTGCCACTGCTCAGAATGTTACACCTGATCGGTGTACATTACAAAAAATTAGCTATGCATCAATACCATATCTGAGTAGTTGTTTTTGGTACTCTCAATACCGAGGCAGAAGTTAGTAATACAAAATATAAAAATATTAAACATCTTGTGTGCAAGGAGGCACAGAACGTTCCTAACTTTCAAACATTGGTTAAAGGGTTAAGTTTCACTAGGATCATATGGACCTTTATTGGCATTTCTGTTAGTTAGTATTGGGTTTTCCTTTTGAACATCAACTCAGAACATTAGTGGATGTTGTTTTCTGAAGTTAAAATTGTTCATGTTGTCTGGAGGCAACATGGTACCATTAAAGTCTTGCCGCATACAAAAGAAACTCCATGTTGTCTTTCCCGGGTTACTATAAACGAGGCAGAAAAAGATTGAGAATAATAGAGATTCTATTCTATTCTATTTACAAGACAGGAGCCAGTTTGGCATAACTAATCCTATTTAGTCACATTTTAACAGAGATCATTGACCAACAACTCAGTGACTTTACTAACTGATTAGCAGCACTGTTTACAGGACAAACCAGTGAAACATCAGTAAAACATGAGAAAATCCCATTTAAACATTCCATTCCAATTACATTTATAAACTGATGCTACTTATTGACAAAAGGTTTATTTGGAGAATAAGTTTATAGTGAGTTAGTTTGACGCTGAAACAACCACTGATTAATTCACTCTTATTTAGTTCGATTTAGCTCTGATTTCGAATAGTTTTATGTCATTCAAATATTTTAAATATTTGTATGTTGTTATCTGTACAGAGTGTGTTAACACATTGAAGTGCAAGCAACAGTCGCTAAGTAAGGAAATCACACTTTAGCTAGCAAGGTTTTAAACATCTTTTGGTAGTTTTAACAATTGTCTATGACAAACTGGACAAAAAGTTGCCTCTTTTTTGGTTGTATGACAAATGTGTCAGTTTGTCTAGGGTTAGGGCTAGAGTTTTGGTTTTTTCACCAAATTATTGCTATTTATGAATTTGCTATATGAAGTATTTCACTAGGTTTCATACTAAAAAGATGTACGTTATGGTAAAGAGTGCAGCATTCGCTGGCATGATTTCCTGTTTCAGAAGGACAAATAATCAGTAACATACCTGAGATAAGAGGTTAATGTTAAATGAAGATATGTTGTTGTCCATCTACATACACATATAGTATGTTGCCAAAAGTTTTGGGACACCCCTCCTAATCATTGAATTCAGGGGTTGGGCTCGGCCCCGTGGTTCCACTGAAAGGAACTCTTAATGCTTCAGCATACCAAGACATTTTGGACAATTTCATGCTCCCATCTTTGTGGGAACAGTTTTGGGGATGACCCCTTCCTGTTCCAACATGACTGCACACCAGTGCACAAAGCAAGGTCCATAAATACATGGATGAGCAAATTTGGTGTGGAGGAAATTTTGGTGTGGAGGCCTGCCAGAATCCTGACCTCAACCTGATAGAACACCTTTGGGATGATCAGAGCGGAGACTGCGAGCCAGACCTTCTCGTCCAACATCAGTGCCTGGCCTCACACATCCGCTTCTAGAGGAATGGTCAAAAATTCCCATAAACACACTCCTAAACCTTGTGGAAAGCCTTCCCAGAAGAGTTGAAGCTGTTCTAGCTGCAAGGGGCGGGACAACTCCATATTACATTCATGTGCATGCAAAGGCAGGTGTTCTGAAACTTTTGGCAATTACATTATTTACATTTCCAAAACTTATGGCAAATACATTATTTACAATTGACATTATTCTTAGTTTTATTCTATGTACCAATATTAAAACTTGAGTTGTAATGCTATTTTAAAGAAGTTTTTTAATCAAAGGCGATTTAAAAGACGTGTCAGAAGCACACATTTGTCTAGAATCCTTTTGTATGCTGTGTATTACAATCTCTCTTCACTGGAACTAAGGGGCACAAACATGTCCCAGCACTACAATGCCCACGTGCACTAAATGAGGTCCATGAAGACAAGTCGGTGTGGAGGAACTCAAGTGTCCTCATCTGTATACGCTTAGGGAGGGCAGTAGAGCTGGAACCTAGCATAAGGACACCAGTTGTGAAGGTGGGATAAGATGCCAGTCCATTTGAAGGCACTATGTACACAAATTCACACATTCATTCTAAGATAGGAGCAATGTGTAGCCAGTGTACTCAGAACTATGCATTGGGGAGGTGGAATGAAACCAGAAAATCTGGAAGGGAAACCCAGGTGAAAACAGCTAGAAGATGTAAAACACAGAGAGTACCCCGAGCTCACGATCAAACTGGGGTAGCTGGAGTTGCGAGGAGACAATGCTACCCTTTCTTTTATTTATATCATACAATATATAAGAGTACATTAAAAGCAAAAGAAGAGGAACAAATATAGAAAATACTTTTCAGTTGCCATTTAGCAGTTTCAGGTGAAATGATTCACATTGTTCATACAGATGGTTTACAGTTTGCAGATTTGTAATACAAGTAAAAGTCTCTAACATTAAAGTGGGGTCAAAGGATTCCCAGTGGTCTGTGGATGGAAAAAATATGTTCCAGAAAACCACGATAATGTTATTAAGTTATTATTTATTTCACATATTTTTGCTGAATACGCTTGGCTTAGAACACAAGGTCATTAATTATTTTAAACACTACAGTATTTCTTTTTAGTAAACATTTTTAAATAAGTAATTTTAACAATTGTTTGAGACATGACAGTGATAAACCTACAAAATTGCATACTGTTGAATACGTTGATGAGACAATCTGCAGTGGCATTAAGTAGCTATTAAGTAAAGAAGCAACAAATAGCTGATTAAATGTTTGCAGAAAATTGTACAAAGACATCCATTGAACCTTTATATAAAGTGTAGAGGCGTATCTATTTCCTCATTGCCCAGGTATTGTTCAAGGAAGCTTCGTACTTTCGGATGGAAGAGGTTAATGTGGAAGTCTCTGGCGTCTACATTTTGTTTCTCCCCAGTTGTGCATATATCAATCAGACCCCAGCTGATGACTCCGACCTGTTTATGATTCATCAGTATTGTTAAAAACAAAATCCTTTCACTGTGCTTCTGAAACAACTGATATTTTGTAATATTTTGGTTGGGTTCAATCATTCAATTTATCCCACTTGTTGCTATTCTGAGCCATTTGCATGTGGACACTTAAACAATAAACTAAATGAAACAGAAATTTGAAGAGGAGAGGTTTAATTCTGACCTGGATCAGACGATGCATTTCCACAACAATCGGCCCACCAGAGTCACCTGTTGAATAAATGTTATTTAAGACAGGACTTTATTGCATAACATTTCCGTAGCAAGTTGTCCCTGAGTTGTGTGCTAATAAAATATCATGACATATTACCTTTGCAAGTAATCTCATCTCTGTAATCTTGTGAAGCTCCACCAGTGCAGAAAAAGTTATCTGTTATCATCGCCTTTGCAGTTTCGTCTGAGATATTTAATATCTTCTTAGCCTGTTCTAAACAGTCGATTTTCTGAAGAAACGAGGGACCAGAACCTGACATTAGCAACTTTTGTCTAGTGACATGTGACAAATTTTACAACATGAATTCAACCCTCGGCTGAAGCCATTCAAACTCCACACGTTTCAGGTGACTATACGTTTTCAGTGTTAAGTAAAATACTGTAGAGTCATTATATCAGATTATCAGTGGGTGAAATATTTACATGTACTTTTTTAGTGTTGACTTTTAATTGCTTGAAATTGGATTAAATTAAACTAGCCTTACCTCAGCTTCTCACAATACTTTGCCAGAAATTTTGCTCATTCATCCTGAGTTCAGTCCATAAATTTTTTATGATATTTAGGTCAGGTCTTTGTGAAGAACACTCTACACTTCCAATTTAATATAATGCTTAGGACCTACGTTTTGTAGATAGGGTTAGACCAGGCATAACATTTTGTGTTGGTCCCCCTTTTGCTGCCAAAACAGCCCTGACCCGTCATGCACTGTGTATTCTGACACCTTTCTATCAGAACCAGCATTAACTTTTTCAGTAATTTGAGCAACAATAGCTCGTGTGTTGGATCGGACCACACGGGCCAGCCTTCGCTCCCCACGTGCATCAATGAGCCTCGGTCGCCCATGACCCTGTCTCCGGTTCACCACTGTTCCTTCCTTGGACCACTTTTGATAGATAGTGACCACTGCAGACCGGGAACACCCCACAAGAGCTGCAGTTTTGGTGATGCTCTGATCCAGTGGTCTAGCCATCACAATTTGGCCCTTCATCAAACTCGCTAAAATCCTTACGCTTGCCCATTTTTCCTGCTTCTAACACATCAACTTTGAGGACAAAATGTTCACTTGCTGCTCATGAAATGCAAAGCTATGAAATTCTGTTCTTTTTTTTTTTCTAGACTTAAAACATTACATAACATCTTTGTTTGTGAATTTCAGGTGTAAAATATTACATATTTACCTGTTGCCCATGCTTGATTGAGACATGTTGTTTTCCTTTGTTCACGTTTTCATGTTTTATGAAATGTGCATTCACTAACTCACTGTTCATCAGCTCTTGCCCTTAAAAATAAAAAATTGAAAATGAAAATTAATTTGCAATTGTTTAAAGTGATGCTTGTTTACACGTCCATACATTCATTCATTGTCTACCGCTTATCCGAGTCACAGGGAGCCTGTGCCTATCTCAGGCGTCATTGGGCATCAAGGCAGGATACACCCTGGACGGAGTGCCAACCCATCGCAGGGCACACACACACTCTCATTCACACACTATGGACAATTTAGAGATGCCAATCAACCTACAATGCATGTCTTTGGCCCGGGGGAGGAAACTGGAGGAAACCCCCGAGGCACGGGGAGAACATGCAAACTCCACACACATGGCAAAGGCGGGAATCAGACCCCCAACCCTGGAGGTGTGAGGCAAGCATGCTAACCACTAAGCCACCGTTCCCCCACGTCCATACATATTAATTTTATTTTAGGTTTTTTTATTTAAGCCTTTTTAACTCACTTTGTTTATCACATCCATCCTTGTCAGACAGTTGTAAAGCCCTGTTCGTCTCCAAAGTGCAGGGAATACAAATAGTTCTAGGAAGCACAGAGAGCGAGGAGTTATGAGAACTGTCTCTCATTCTTAAGAGTCACATTTGGTCATAAGAGTCATCTCTGTCAGAAATTCTGGAGGATTGTTAAGGAGTTAGGGTTTATTTCTGATCTTCACGGGTTAAAAGTGGGCAAAACGACCCTTTTTGCGATAAGATGATGGATTAGCTGATAATGATTAAATGATAAATTCCTCACCTGAGGTCAGGACTGATTTTCACCGATTTTTTTAATTTAATGAGAGCCACATCATATTCATAAAACTCTTCTATTTTATCTTTCCTCTTCTTTGTAATATTATACTCAGGATGCCATACAAAATCTTCCACCTCTGTTCCAAGTGATCTCTCTATTCAGACAAAAAAACAGTTACTTTACTACACACGCACACACACACACACACACACACATAGATATACACATATTTTTTAGATTTTTGATATTATTTAAAGTTTATATTCGCTCTGTGGTGCATCACAGACATTTTATATTTACAATTATAAAACAAGATTTCTCAGAATTCAGGTACAGTGACTTGTAATAAGTTTTCCCGACTACCGTACGCATGTGTGGGCCGCAATCACATATAATACCTTTAGAATTGGGTGCCAATAGTTGAATACTCTCACTAACATCACCAAACCTGAAGCAATGGGCAGCAGTCAGAATAAACATGGGAGTGACCAATGATCCTACACAGTTTGATCTGCCACCATTATCATGCTGTTAAGAACAGAAAAAAAAAAGAATCATGCTTACAGTTTTCAGCTACAATA